>JANTCA010068584.1:123-15772 GCA_024741275.1 Chironex yamaguchii | reverse complement strand
GTGAAATCATTAAAATTTGGACACCATTTCAATCCACTGTGGAATCTGTATAGCAGACACCATTTCAATCTACATTGGAATTACCATTCCTTTCTTCAGTGAAATCACTATGATATGGACACCATTTCTGTCTTGATCTGATATACGATCCCTTCGTACGAGTCACCATATAATGCAAACCATTTCGACTTACATTGGAATTACCATTTTTCCTTCAGTTGGATCACCGCAAAATGGACACCATTTCCATTTACAATTGAATAACCTATTCTTTCTTCAGTGGAATCACTATGATAAGGATTCGATCTCAGTCCACTCTGTACAGCAGACACCGTCTCGATCTACATTGAAGTTACTGTTCCTTTCGTCAGTGACATCACTATAATATGGCAGCATCTCAATCCACTGTGGAATCTGTATAGCAGACTCCGTTTCAAGCTACATTGCAATTACCATTCCTTTCTTAAGTGAAATCACTATAATATGGACACCATGTCAATCCACTGTGGAATCTGTATGGCAGACACCGGTTCGATCTACATTGGAAGTACCATTCCTTTATTTCAGTGAAATCACTATAATATGACTATTGGACACAATTTCGACCTATATAGAAGTCGGCAGGGTGGGCTTGTGTTAAGAACAGAACTTAAGGTATGAATATGACTACTGTGGCGTTGAACCCGGGTCTCAGAACTGCAAAACTGGCTGCCTTCCTACTGAGCTAAATAGCTCAATAGGAAAGGTCGAGATATTAGTCCTTCAGCCCCGGTCGCCCTATTTTTGGTGTCTGTTTACTGGTGTATTCGCGGTACATGAGGCATGTGTTTTATGCCTACAAGGTATCCATTTTTCACACTTTGCATTAATTTCATGTATAAGTCGACAGGGTGGTCTTTACAAACATCTATATAGCCATCCTTATGAAATCCTTTCGTGCAGGGGATTAATATGCGTCTTACGAATATGACAACCTCTTGGTACTGCCGCCTCATAGAGCTTCCATTGCAGTGCCGTTTGCGTTGGAGATTTGATTTAGTTTAGATAGGACATTCGAAACAGTAGCTGTCCAGAGAACTGGCACACAATGTACAGATGCTGCACCTTTATGTCGACCTCAGAGAGGTATTTTACGAGGATTTACGACCCTGCCAAATACGTATCCATAGCCGAGGGTGGTATGACTAACTAATGTACGTAGACAACTGTTTAAGGCACTCTGTATATCTATCTAGAATTTGTATAAATATTGATTAGTGGAAACCTTGTTGGTACAAAACAGAAACATCTAAAATGGGTCTGTTAACATAATGCTTACAACTCGGGACGGGTGTGGGAGGAAATAGATTTCTGATGTATGAAGTATGATGTTTTTCTCAATTAAGGTAGGACAGTGATCTCCTGGGGCGATCAAACGTTTTTGTCGGTGCAGAGCTTAACAGCTTTGCCAAGATGGACGTTTACTAGTTGCTCTTAATTAACTTTAAGTGATGTTACGTGCTGGAAACTGTTTCTTCTTTGTAAATTTCTGTAATCTGCAAGCCTGTTTTGCGAGCCCTCTTCACACTCACTAGAATTGGTCACCATAGCTGTGCTATTTCCTTGCCTCTGTATTACAGCACATTTTATTGTGTATACCCGTTTTCAATATCCATGCATCTATACTCTTTAATTGGATTTTTATTCTAGAAACACTACAATGTTTCTCAGCTAATAAGCGAGTTTATAAGAATTGGAAGAGAGTCTTTTACACAAGGAAACGATGGTGATGATGACCCTCTGTTGTTAACAATCGAAAAGTAAGTCTTGTCCCAATAACAACATACTAAGTAAGCTATGTCGTTTGAAGTATTTTGGACCATGTCTTCCAGGTTTTCTTAGCCACAACAGCGGTAATAGCGGATATCCCAGGAAAACGTTTTGCTTTGAACTAAGAGGTCAATTGACGGCTTTAAAATATAAGGCATACTCCAGATTACATATATTGCAGTCACATTAATGCTACTATACCAGGGGCAGCGGAGCCGAGGGGTCTGGAGGGCTTCAGCCTCTCTCCCAACACTTTTTGTCGCAAATTTCGTTGATTGTATGGTACGAGTTGCATGACTCTTGGTTATCGCCTGTGATTATATTCAATGTGCTTTGAAATAATTAGTCAGTCTTGTTTTGGATTTGATTGAAACAAATTATTCTGAATAAGTCGTGTTTTGTGGTAGATATTCGCACTTTTTTAATGCATAAAATCTATCGTTTGTCTCTTACAAACCAGTTTTTATGTGTGCTTTTAAAAGTACAACTTTATTCTGCTTTTCACAAAAATTGACCTAAAGGAGCCACAGCTGCTGATGGAGACAGCCCCCTCCCCGAAGCTGAGGTTAGCTTCGTATACTCGGTAATGTATTTTATTCACGGAAAGCATCTAAGCAGCAAGCATTTGTACTAGTTTCATCTTGAGACACTTAAGTTTACACCTGTATTGATTGTCAGCCGCATGTTCGCATGAAATAGCAACAAAGTTTGCAGAGCAGGTGTTGTGAAGTCAAGATTGCGTTGAGAGGAGCCAGCATTGTTGTGTAAGTCAGAGATAATACCGGCCAGCGTGGATGCATACATCATTGTTTTAGTTAGGTGAGCTATTTTCAGTACGATGATTCTTTGGACTAGTGTAGAACAACAAAGTAGAAGTACTACGGGAGCGCATATCTCCTCCAACCCAGTATTATTATACAAACAACAGAGGGTTTCCCCCAACCTTCATGAAGATATCATTACCAAATATGGTAATCGGGTTATCCCCACAAAGACTTCCTCACTAGCACTATGAAGGTTTTATTACTGAAAAAGTGATCGAGGATCCAGGATTTAGTCTGGATCACACCCAAAATGTAATCATTTGTTCCTTATCCATTGACGGACACTTCCTGAAAATTTCGAAAATCCATCCATACTTTTTTGAGTTATATTGCCAACGAACAGACAGACAGACAAACATACAAATCACGAAGAAATCACGAAGAAAACTTAACCTCCTGGCCAAGGTAAATACAGAAATTGTAACTTGACTGCTGTTTTGCAAAAAAGAGAGAACTTGGCGTAGAACACATGAAAAGGCATGGTGCATATTTAGACATTTCCGCCTAGTAAACCCATAAATTTTCCAAGATGGAGCAAACAGCATTTCTTTGTTAATGACAATCACCATCTTGTGAAACTTTGTTGGTATTGTCGCAGCGATGGTCAACAAGGTTAGTTTGTTTATTTTAAGCAGAATTAGTCACAAAAGGACTGATCTGATCTTCATCAACTTTGGTGAAGATTGGTGCTTAGGCCTGAAGACTTCTTTAAAATTTGGTGTTGATCAGTATCACTGTCTTGCATCCTCGAATCACATCTGTTGCAAATAACGTCATTTCAGTGTTTATGAAACTCCTGTGGGGAAACAGCTATGTTTGTTAATGACATCGTTCATGAAGTAACAACTTAAGGGAATCGTCATAGCGTATATCTCGTTGAAGATTCCACCTGACCGTAAGACGGAACATGTTCAGGTGTAGGAACAAAATTGCTACTACAATGCCATTTTCAATGTGTTAAAAGCTTATAGTCAGTGACAGCTGTGGCGCAGTGGCTAAGGCCGTCGACTTCCCATCCGAAGGTCGGGGTGTGAATCTACTGTCGGTGGTGTCAGGAAGGGCAACCAGTCTTGAATACTTCGTGCCTCAGCAAAAGCCCTTACATGAGAGGCACGAAGCCCCGAATGTACCACCATGTGAGTTTCCCTGGGGATAAACTGACGTAAAATATGGTTAGTAGTCGGTTGCTGCAATCTCAAGCTGTCAAGCATTGTTCGTTAACCCAATCGGCCTTGAGACATTGACTTTTTTATTCTCCTTTGTCGTAGACGAGAAACAATTCTGTTGTTACTAGACACAATTTTTGGTGAACAAAGTACTCACACGGAATCGGCACTTGTTCATGGCATGTTAGTTTTATTATCAGTGATCGAATACAAAAAACCAACGTACGTAATTTGTGCTTGAGTATCGACATTTTTCTCACTTGAATTCTGCTTTTTGTTTGCTGACGTATAACTTTTGCTTCTTCCTTAACTTCCCCTCTTTTTTCTTCCTTCCCATTTTCTTTCTTTGTTTTCTCTTTCTTTCCTCCGTATTTCCTTTTCTTTCTTGCCTTTATATTTCTTTTTCTCCTTTTTCTTTCCTCTGTATTTCCTTTTTTTCTTTCTTGCCTCCGTATTTTCTTTTTCCTGTTTCTTTGTCTCATTTTTCATTTCATCTTTCCTTCTTGCTGTCTCTCCCTTTGTCTTTTGCCCTTCTTTGTTTATCTTTTTCTTTCTTTTTTCTTTCCCTCATTGCTTACTTGCTTTTTTACTTCCTTTATCCCTTCCTTTCTTCGTAATGGCCTTTCATTTATCTCTCTCCCGTTTTTTCTTCTTTTTTTTTCTTAGAAAGGAAGCTGTGGCATAAATTCCACAATGAATTTTAGCTAAAAGATATTTTAAAATGTTACCATGTAATCTTTGACTGCTTGTCTGAATTTTTCATTACTTTCAAGACGATTCAATAAGATAATCCGTTACTGCATTCTTTCGTCCATTCCGTTTCATCTGCATTGGATTTCCTTGTTGATTTTAGTGTAGAGGGAATAGACGAATACATTCCTTCTATTGATACCGAGAGGATAGCACAAGGTAGGATCATTTGTGCTTTACTATCCTTTCATTCTTCCCTGATGACTTTGTTTCATATGTACTGTCTAATATGTAAGTTTCATCAACTAGTTTTCAATGGTGTTAGACAACGGTCATATTGTGCTGCGTTTTTCTTGTGAAATGTAAGTGCAAAAGAAGTAGTAGTTTCTTAGTCACGAATGGAATACTGTAGAGTAACCATTTCAAATCGGTTTTGGTGTCGAAACTTAATGTTTTATTGTACTTCCACTCTTGCCTGGTGACTTTGCCCCGTGTTGTTCTGTCCTCCTAACTGAAGTTATTATTCTAGGAGATGGTAAATTGATGTTACTGATGATTTAGTTAGCTGGAGAGGAACATTCTGTATTTTTAGAAAAATGATGATCTTTACCAAACAAACGCGCTTTCAACCGTGTACATTGCCTGCCCAGCACATTCGCGGGAAACTTGAACATAGCAAATAACATATATACTTAAGAAACTGTTACCACGGAGTGATTGACGTAAAAGTACAGACATCATTCCGTTGTAACAAACGTAGTTGGAATCTAAATTGGTTTACATAGTGTTGATTGGAATACCAGTTTTGGTTCAGTTGTCAGAGTAATCTACGGCAAGCGTGTTGAGTAGAAAACGTCACAGAAAGATGGCCCTTACTTTATTCGTGTGTTATTGCATGGCAACTATGTGAACTTGTGGTGGCTCATAGACTGTGAATCCCCGAGAAAAAAAATATGATTATGTTAAATCTATGGTAAATCGCACAGTGAATGGAAAAGTTTAAAATTGGCATGTTCTTGTTGTTTAGTTAGCTATAGCATAATCATTTAAAGCTAAAATATACAGAGTTTGCATAGACACAAAGAAAGAAAGTCAAGTCGCAAGGATTACATGTAATAGAGCGATATTATTAGCGTCATGACAGGGATGAGTAGGAGATGATTAAGAGGTGAAGAGGGATTATAGATTATGCTCATTTTAATTACAGGGATATATTCTGCTTTAGAAGCCTTAGCACCCCGGCTAGAAGAATTTCATCAAGTGTTAGCTGATCCGCCTCCTGTAAGTATGATTCGTTTGTAACTAGATCCGGAAAAATGTAGTACTTCTATCTTACGTTCGGTATTATTAAGAGTCACCATTACTAATGTAAACGAAGCAATAGTTGCAGGATTCTTGAGAAAAGAAGGTCACATGGAATTACATGTGCTAATGACAACTTGTTACTTTCTTTGTTTTCATCTGTTTTGACTTTTCACGTTTCAATATTGGTACCAAAGTAACCACTGGAATGTAAACTCACAATAGCAGTAACCCAACACTGTCATCACGCAAACATTTTTCCACAACGACTGCGGGAGTTTTGCTCACCATAGTCGGTATTACCACTGCGGCCTCAAGCATCGCCACCACAGCCTCTGGCATCACCACTACAACCTCTATCATCACCGCTACAGCCTCTAGCATCACGACCACAGCCTCTGGTATCACAACTACAACCTCTATCATCACCACTACAGCCTCTGGTATTACCACTACAGCCTCTATCATCACCACCTTAGCCTCTATCATCACCACCACAGCCTATGGTATCACCACCACAGCCTATGGTATCACCACTGCAGCCTCAAGCATCGCCGCCACAGCCATTAGCATCACCACCACAGGCACCACCAGTGCCAACACAGCCACCAATGCCATCGTTGCTACTAACACCAACACAGCCACTACCACGAACACATCCACTAGCATCATGATCACAGACATCACGACAGCTGTAGGAAACGCCGTATCCTCTATCAACACCACAACCACTACCTTTACTGAACTAAAACCATTGCAACCACTAGCCACTAGAGCCGTTACACAAAGTCCTATATCTCAAAACTGGACCCAATAGTGGACAGAAGATGCGCTAAATGCAGTGGGACTCGAGTACCCAACCCACTTTACCATTAAGGGCCTATGGGAAGGCCCCGTGGGAACAGCAGGATTCGTTGGCTTCGGAAGGCTATAGAAACACAAACAGCCATTACAGCTACTATTACAAGACCCATTAATATATCTATAGAATATATATAGATGGTAAAGAGCACGACCCTATTGCTATCCCTGTGACTATTATCGCAGTTGCCATTGGCAGCGTGCAGACACCCCTTGTTTGGTTAAAAGCAATCCTTTTTTTAAGTCAATGATCAGTATACTTACTTTTGAAACCCTTTCTTTTCATTTTCAGATTTCATCTATGCCGACAACAGCAGGTGTCCTGGACCCGCCATTAGGAAAAGTAAGATTAAATGTCGCATGGCTGGTTTCGGCTGTAGTCACGACAAATTTGGAGAAAAGCAATAAAAAGATAGCGGAATTAGGAACTTTAAATGTACTTTTAGTAAGTTTATCTAATTCTTTACAGTTGCGTATGCTACAAACAATCCCAGTTTATTTCAGTGCTGATATACTGTGACGATTGATAATGAAAGAGGACGTATGTAGACGTAATTTAACGTCGGTGTTAGACAAGCTTATCTTATTGTTTCCTGAATTTATAAACTTTTCTAACCAAAAGGAACTGCGGCCAGTGTGCATGACTTGAATAAACGCCCACTCAAAAATGTGAAATTTTCAGTAAGCGGTCCTTTCAAGAAGTTATTCGAAAACATTTCAAAGGCTTAAGTTCGGGGGCTTATTTGAATAGTTTGCTGTATTAGTAAAAGAGACGGGTAATTACTCAAAACAGGAAATCATCTGCATATTCCGTCTTAATTTCAAAGTGTTTTAATTTTTCATCTTTGAGAAACTTTATTATTTCTTTCTTTTTAATCACGGTATGCTTGCCAGGAATCGCAAGCACGGCTTCTCACTTTCTCTTCTTCATGACCATTGCTGTTGTTAAACTATCTTTATCGGCATTTAGAATCTGGTTGAGCAACTCTGATAGCTTTATCAGAATGTGTCCAATCAACCCTTACTTCTTTGCTCTCTTTGTCTTAGGGATACATACCAATTGCGTTTTTATCATGTTCTAAGCCTTCATCTTTAGTGTCATGAACACATTTGAATTTAATACCATATCATTTACATTTATCTTGAGTTTATTTATCATTTCTTACTATTTTAACAAAGAAAACAGTTGTAAGAAAGAAAGCAAAATTGTATTTTTAAGTTAGAGCCTCTCTCGAATAGGCATCCCTTTGAAACAGGCACCTCTCTCCAATAGGTGCTCAAACCTAAAACTTGAATTTTTTATTAAGCGCCCAGGGCACTAAATGGAGCATATATAGCAATCCGCGCCTGACGTAGTTTATGCCATCTTATAGGGTAATTTATTAGTCCTTTTTTGAAATATGTTTTAGCAATCTAATTAATTAGAAGAAATGTAATAGTCAGCAGTTCTTTATTTTGCGAGATTTTGAATCAGTCGTCATTAGTTTTCATAAAATGTGATTGTCGGCCCGCTCTTGAGATTTTTGTGTGTTTTGTCGGGTAGCAGTGACTTGTAGGCGCTTAATCCTTTAACGCTCGCAAGTTCGTGTCTGCTAGCAATGGTGTCAGACCAGGATGTCCTGTTAGTTCCTGTAATTTTGTGACTGTAGACATTTGGAGCTGCATTTAGATGGAAGTGCGATTTGTACGATGACGAACAACCCATATTTCGTACAGAGCGGGAATGTTGAACATGGGCCGACTTACTGTTGCAAGGATCCGATCAAAATCGTCGGTTTTGTTTGTTTGTTGGTTGGTTAGTTATCAAAATAACTCAAACAGTTAATTTATCGTTCTGAAATTTGGAGAGTATGTTGGTAGATTGACTGGCTCCAGCTGCTTCTTTTTTGGTGATAATGTGGATGAAATCCTGGACTCTGGATCACTTTAAAATATTCGTTAATGAAACCTTTATAAAATTACAGCTAGCGAGTACGTCTTCGTAAGGGATAGCCCGGTTACCATGGCGCCTATAAGAACAGCCCATATTTGGTAATAATATCGTCATGGAACCACAACTAGCAAGGAAATATTGGCGGGGTAAACCATGTTGTCATGACATGTATTACTCTAGGTCATTTGAATTTTGAGGAACTTGGATTCCCACCTGATACCATTGGATTGGTAAAGGGTTGTGCTTTCTGAGTGCTTGTAGTCCTTATGACTTGTGCACGGTATGAAACCCTCGTGTGCCACTTGAATGTGTGAATCATACCCTATGTGTCGATCATGAGGTATCCTCAACCATCCCTCTAAGAGTTTCAACGCGGCGATCTTCACGCTCTGTAGAATTCGTAAACAACTGTTTGTCCTTGTAACACTTCCTGGAAATGACATTGAAACTCTGTTGTCTAGCTTTGTCTGGCCAACTCTTAATATTTTCCACTTCTTTTTTTAAATGGCAAAAGTTGGTTGACGTTTTAAAACCTTAGGATCTTTTCCTTAATCGCCGCTTTGCATCCATTTGAAAGAGATTGTAAAATGCGACGATTGACTTGTGTTTGGATGTCAGAAACCGCGGTCAGAAACCAGTTTTCGTGTGAATATTTGCCGTGTGAATGGGGTTAAACTTGTCCATCACTGTTTTTTGTATAGGTGGAAGTCTTTGGAGCTAAACATAATTATTTTCTTTTTGTTTTAGGATTTATTTTTCAGGTATCAATGGAATAATTTTCTTCACACACATATAGAACACTGCATTAGCTCGATATTATCTAGTGACCCATCGTATGAGGATGGGGAAGCAAGGAATGTGCTTTTATCGCATGTAAGTCATTTCTATCTATTTTGCTGAGTGTTGATGGTCACTGTTAACGTACCCTCAGTGACAGACGTAATTGGTCTATTCCTACCGGAGCATAAAGCACCCATAGAGTACGTAGGTAATGACGTTGTGAAAATCTTTTTTAAGACTCCATAACTTTTGGTCTTGGATTCTCAAAGACCTCGGAAAAGTCATAATGTACATAAATCTTCATTTAAATCTGAGCAAAAAGTGCCTGAAGTATGACAGTTTTAAGATTTAAAATTTCGTATAGAAACACTCTGTTTTAATTAACTTGGTTCATGAAATCACGAACCAGACTTGAATATAGTGGTTTGATGGGGAATTAACTATCTATATGCCCTGTCTCTAATTATTGTTTGATGGATTTGGGTGAAATTTACGTTTGGGTTCATCTAAATATGTGCTTCAAATCCAATTTTAATCTAAATATGTGCTTCAAATCCAATTTTAATCTAAATATGTGCTTCAAATCCAATTTTAGTCTAAATACGTATTTCAAATCCAATTTTAATCTAAATTTTTATGACATCACGTAAGTACGCTATGGACACGCTGTATTTGGTCTTCAATTAAATGGTATGCCAATTGATTGGTACTCATTAATGAGACTTCGCCCTCGGGTGATCGATATATGGTCACCTCCGTCGAAAGAACAGATAATTTCACGCAATAACCAAACTGCTATCTTTATCATTTATCTCAGATGCCTCGTTGTTCGCAGCCATTAAATCCACGACATGGCTTTGTGTCATGAACTCAAATGAAAGTTTAACGTTTCATTATCTTCAAGTCGAATCTGTCTTTTTCCCCCCCCCCCCCTCCTCCCCGGTAGCAGCAGGTATTGTCTCAACTGCTACGATACGCTTCCTTTAGAGTTTGCTTTTTGTTCTTGGTTGCGCAAAAGACGTGCTTTGCAATATTCTAACTGTCCTCGGACTTAGCGAAAAGATACTGCAGTATTGTTGAAACAGTTGAAAATTTTAAATTTACTTTTATGCTAGTAGGCCATTTCAGTAATCCTGTAAAGGTAATCTTCTGCGCTCCAATTAAGTGGTGAATCGTGGTCAACAGTACATGGCTATGTACTATCTACTTTCTTTTTTTATTGGGCCAAACATCGGCAGTGGCCAAACAGAATCCTGTAAAAGGAATCCTTGCGAATCGTAGGACTCTGTTGGCTGAGAGAGTTACTTTCTTCACTTTGACTCTGCCAATAATGCTTTTTTTCATTTTCTCTTTGGTTTTTTTCATTTCTTGTTTATGATTGTCTAGTTTCGATCCATGTTCCTCATAAAAAAGGTTTCCATATTTCTATACTTTCCTTTCTGACGATTCATACTCTGAAGAGTGTCAGACGCAAAATGTATTTAGAGTGTCGCCAATTTTTAAGGCTGTTTTCAAATTTTGTACCTCCAAAAGATTGTTCAAATACTATAATTGTATATCATACGTGCCAACTCGAAATATCGTAGCTTGTATGTATGCTTTCAAGCGATATGATGGTGGTTGACGTTTTATGAGAACCATAGTATTTAGTTTGACACTCTGCATTTATCTTGTCTGGTGCGATACTGAAAGGCACTATCTACTCACTTTGTGGTATGACAGCACGGTGTACGTCTCTTTTCAATTCTGTTAACCAGTTGAAACGTTCCTTGCCAGTAATAAGATTGCTGTTCCTTTTTTTTTGTCTGTCGTTCACTATCAAATTTCTTCATTTCCTATTTTGTTTATTGGGCGATTGTTATTTATTCAACGATTTGACTGTTTGCTTCACTTGCACGGTCTTACGTTTGTCCGTTTTACGTTTTATTTGTACAGTTGTTCGTTTGTCCGTTTATTTCATTTGTATAATTGTTCATTTGTCATTTTCCTTCGTTTGCACGGTTGTTAATTAGTCCGTTTTTTTCCATTAGTACAGTTGTTCGTTCGTTTGAATAATTGTTCGTTTGTCAGGTTTTTTTATTTGTACCGTTGCTCGTTTTTCATTTTGATTTGTACGGTTGTTCGTTTGTCTATTTGCCAATTTCTGTGGTTTCCGTTTGTATGTTGGGGATTTTTACATCAATTCGTTTGTCGGTCTGTTTTATTTAACGGTTTCTTTACTTTTTTATGCTATAGCTGATTGGTGAATGTTCTTTAATGAGTAAAATTTTGAAAGCATGGGAAGAAAACGAATCGCAACAGTAAGTATTCTGTTTATTATTATTACCCAGTTGCATGTCATTTACTTCTTTACGTTTGCTTACTCGTATCACGATGTTTCAGTCAGAAAATTCACTTTGTTGAGGATGAGAAGTTGATGTTTTTCAGTTCTGTACAAATTCACTGTACAAGTCCAATGTGTAATTCTTCCGTCTGCGTTTTGATTTTGATGCCTCTTTGTGGCATCCATTGCATGTAGAATTACCTTTGTGTTTCTTAGGTCCCAACCTGGTGGCCAGAGAAGGGGATACATGGGACATTTGACTAAAATTGCGAACTGTGTTGTCAAAAATAAAGCTGGTGGACCCAATGCAACAGTTTTACAATCAATGTTTAGTGGTAAGTTATGTGTGGTTAGGTAATATAATAGTAAACTTTTGGCGCCCTTTGAAAGGAGAAAATGATGCATGTGCAGCCTTTATCATATGACAGAAAGACAAGCAGATATTTTTTGTATGTCAAGGACTCCTGAGAATTGAGGATGGCTTAGTTAGAGAAATCGTTATGGTTAAGGCCACGTTCACACTGCTCCGTATTCGTTTCTCTCCGTTTTTGTCTGCAAGAACGGAGCTCGTTCACACTGCTTCGTTTTCAAATGAGTACGCTGTGAATACGATAAGTGTTGACACTGCTCCAGCAAAAACGCTCCATGTAGCCTCACTTTGAAACAAAGGCTCCATTGACTGGATGCTGTTGGCGTATTCACATGACTGTTTTCGGTGTTCACTCTGAAAACGGAGTGTATTCACTATACACCGTATTCAAAAGGATCCGTATTCATCATCGTATTCCAAAAGCCTCGTTTTCGTATCGGAGCAGTGTGAACACAAGGCAAATAGAAAACGGAGCACTGTGAACGGAGCCTTAGTGTGAAAAGAGCCTATCGGAGAAAACACAGAGAGACAGAAAGTCATGGCTACTTACATTACAAATGGACTTTGATAGGGATAGAGCTTTCCGTTAACAGCAAGGTGGTTAGTGAATTAACGTAGATTTCCATGAATGGGTTGCCTTGTAATAATCTGCCTTTTTTATTTCCGTTTTGCAGATCTTCCTGATGAAGAGCAAGGAAAGTGGAATGAATTTGTTGGCGGTTACTTGAAAGAAGCAAATAAAAGGAATACGGTTGATTTGGTTAGTTTAATGTTAATCAGTATACTGGACCTCTCATTGATGTCTTCGTCGTAATTGTGATAATTGTGAAGATAAACAAACCCCCACCCCCATCCCCCCAAACAACATTAAATTCTATTGGTTGATTCATGTCTCGGTTTTTTACTACGCCGCCATGTTTGATGCCCCATCATTTGTTATGCCACACAATGTTTAATGCTTAGCAATTTATGATGCCGCCTAGTGATACCCACAATTTTTGATGCCCCATCCTTTTTGATGCCTCGCTTTTTTGATGCGCCATTGTTGATGCTTCTCAACCTTTGAGTCTAGATATTGGTATCTCACAAGTTTTGAGGCGCCACAATTTTCGTTGCCACAAATTTTTTGATGCGCCTCGATGTTTGATGCTCTGCCTTGCGGCGTTTAATTCCCACGATTTTTAATCCAACATAATTTTTGATGCCTCTCAAGTTTCTGATGCACTTAATGTTTGTACACTTGTGTAATTTTTACCCCGTTGTTTTGCCCTTTGGTTTTGTCTCTGTCTGCCCTGACGAGCCTTAGCCACAAATGCTTTGAGAGCCCCATTAAATGAGTCCCTTCCCCCCCCCCTAAATTGGTCAACCTCCCAGTATGGCCAATGGAAGCAAGAATAAAGGATCGAGTTACTACTCTTAAAGAACATGGAAGTCTACCTCCTTTATAGTCAGAAGTCTAACTGCTGGAATATTTTCGACATTAAAATGAAAGTGACTGAAAAGTGCCAAGTGGCATTTGGCGAGTTTGTCGTTTTCAAGAGTGGGGATACCGGACCTCTCCAATATCCCATGGATAGGCAACGGCTTTCCCATTGTTCTCCTTTGTTTTTATGTGTGTTATTACCCATCCTATTACACTCGTTTTAAGTGTTTCTAGGTTTGGCTACATATCTTTAAGTTTTATTAATTTTGAAACTGTACTTTTTTATCTTTTAGGAAGTGGCCACACATCCACTTCACTCATCATCAGATGATGATGATGATGCTAAGGGAAGTGTATTTCCACAATATGAAGAATCATTGCAGCAGGTAAGATGCCAGATCGGTATTTTATGCAATACATCCAACATCATCATGCTCTATGGTATGGACCATTTGTAGGATAAAGCAAGCTTGAATGATATTACCATATTTTAGGGTTTATTTGTAAAGATTAACCTTGCAGTCGATATGTAGCATACCCCTTGATGTGATGTAGTTTGACTGTGAGTTGCAGGGTTTGTGTTTAGGATAGGCCCCGCGTTCAAGTCGTGTTAGGGGTCTGATCCTTGTGACAGCTGGAGTTCGCAATCTGTGCCGTCCTTTTATCCTGAGCAGTTAAGTACTAAGCTTGAATAAGGCGAACAGCGGTCTGGCGTATTGGCCAATGGTGTAAAGACACTGCACCCCATTGGCCTAAGCAAACGAAAAGGGCACCCCAACTCGCCGCTTTTACTTTGTTGACATATTGTTTCACTTATCGTTTGCGTATCAATTATAGACAGGAGGCATACAGAAGCCTATCCTTTAACCTCATTTATTAGCAACAAAATCCGGAGAACACTACTTGTTGCATTATCCGCAGAGAGAGTAACACACTCTCATGTGTCACCATGCCCTTGGAGTGCAGTGAGGTAACTCGTGCCTCTCTATATCAGTCTAATGTCAGCATATTACTTTTTTTGGAGTTGTGTGGAATGAACGCCAACTTCAAAAATTGGTCGCAGTGCTAAATCACTGTTGCATTGCAGACCAAAACCACTAAAATAGCACCAATCCCATCCCGCGTAACATAATGGTAAGCTAGCGTGGACTTGAACCATGCATGTCTGTAGACGTAGTTAGTAGTGATGGTAGTCACAAACTAGGTTTGCTTCCTGGGGTCGTGGGAGAAAAAGATGAGCTTTTGTTCAAATTGGTGAATCCCGGAGACCATGCTAAGTTTGCGACCAACCCTGGTGGATGAACTGACGTTGAACTTGGTTTTATATATATATATGAGGCTCCGTATCTGGTGATGCGTGAAGGTAGAAACGTGAAGTCACAAAGTACATGCATCCTTATGAGGTAAATGAAAAATATCATTGACGCGTACATGACGGATATAGTGTCATAGAGGCTGCCCCCGCAGGACCCCTCCCCCCTCTTAATACCTTAACTCCAGCTCTGGAGCTAGTTTTGTGTAGTGAGGTATAATGTTCTAGGTTTGTAAAGGTATGGTTTCTTGCACTTGATTTCTGCTTGGAGTGAATGTTTAAAAATTCCCCTTGTAGACCAGCCAGAGAACCCCATGTTGCCATTCTGTCATCCATGGAATCAGTGGTGAAGGTCTGGATATCGTTTTGATTGGCTTTTACTTGTTTTCCTTTCTTTTGCTAGATGTTTTCCAATTATCAGGTTCAACAAATGTCTAACGAATTTATCGAACCCTTTGGTTATGACGAAAATGAAACGCAAGAGAATGACAATTCAAAGTATGTTTTGTATTTTTTGATAATATTTTTCGTAATTCGTAGCTACTCATATGTTATGTGTGTGTGATAAAAAGGATAATGATATGGGTAATAACATGTTATCGTGTTAATAGAAGGGATCACTTTCTTTGTTATACATGGTTAATAATTTTGCAATAATTGTTTGATTATCAGTTCATAGAGTATACCATCTTTCCCAACATTCCTTGAACAATTGTAATCTATCCATGCTCCTGCAATTGTAATCTATCATTGCTCCGGCAATTGTAATCCTTGCTGCTGCAATTGTAATCCTTGCTGCTGCAATTGTAATCCTTGCTGCTGCAATTGTAATCCTTGCTGCTGCAATTGTAATCCT
>JANTCA010068573.1:0-15773 GCA_024741275.1 Chironex yamaguchii | reverse complement strand
GTTTTTTCACTTGGACTCTTCCAATAATGTTTTGTTTCTTCATTTTCTCTTTCTTTGCTTCCTTTCTTGTCTAGGATCGGCTAGTTTTGTATACATGTTTTGTATAAATAGATTACCAGGTACATATACTTTCCTTTCTGACGTTTCATACTCTGAAGAGTGTCAGACGAAAAAAGCTTTTAAGTACGATTTTAACGCAATGTCGCAAATTTTCAAGGCGATTTTCAAGTTTTGTACCACAAAAAGATTGTTTAAAATACATTTAGAATTGCAAGGAGTACTGCTTTGTTAATAAACCTCTTGCCAGTTAGACTCTTTTACACATCTCTTTGAAAATCCACTGACGAACGTCACCTATAACTAGCTACCAAACATGACACAAACGTGCTCTGCATAAGTTACTTCCAAAAAAAGCTCTTTGATCCGAAATTGCATTTAGAAAGAGCTGGAGAATTTAAAACAACAAAGCAAGGTAACATACTTTCCACACTTTTTATATGTTCTAGCTTCAGGCTCCACAGAAAAACAGAATGAACAATGGTGAAGTTTCTCCTTTGTTCGCGAAGGAGACTTTTTCTTCTTTGTCTTAGTTTCCTCATCCGTTGATGTAAATGAAAATGAAAAACTCCGATCAACAGATGATGCCCTTTTTTGCTCTGTGTCCGAAGCATCGCTCGAGTCCTTTGATTTGCCTTTGTCCTGGGGTCGAGTCTCACTTCTTTGTTTTACTAGGTCGATGAAAACGTCACCGTCCGAGCTTACCAAATCAAATTTTACGGTCTGAAAAGCAGTATTGAAGGGCAATGACGAGAAGAAATCTCTAGGTTGTTCCAGAATATCAGACTGTAGTTCTTCTATATTTGGACAAAAAGATTCCATTAAATTAGGCAGTTTAAAATCAAAGCAAAGTGGCACGAATTCATCCGAGTCCAATTCTGCCTTGCTATTGTCACTCAGGGGTGTCTTGTCCTTATGATGCGAAGCCTTCGGCTTTCCTGAACTACCGGTACGTCCAGCATCTACTACTCGCTTCAGTCCTCTCACCACAGCACCTCCGAATTTTATATAGAACGGAAATGAAAACACCATCTGTAAATAGAAGAGACAAAAAGATCTTACTAAGAAAATTGAAAAGTCATCTTAAATAAGAGCACGTTAAACGAGCTTTTTTGTCTGATTTGAGGACAATGTTTGTCCTCACAATAACTTCAAAACACCAATCCGTCGTCCTCACGATAAGAGATGGAAACAGAACAGAGCAGGGTAATGCTGATACAAGAAACGGATCACGAGTCCGAGCAAGAGGCAGTCATGGAACCACTGGACGATGTTCTGAGTAGCTCTCTCAAAATGTTGACTCTATTGAAGTAACAGCGGGGCCAGCAATTAGATTGCGGATTTAGTAACTGCCAAGTTTACGAAGAAACGCAATGAAGTGGAAAATCCAGAAAATACGGATTCAAGTGTTTAAGGTCTATAAGTAATACGAAAACGGAATTAAAACAATTAACCTATCTAGCACAGAGGGGTAAGATGGGAGCTTTCTAACAGTTAAAATAAAAATACTAGTTAAAATTAAAATAATAGCTGCTAAACCACGGAATACGCGCACCGTTGTCAGCCGAACAGTAAATAATTGTTATGCCCTTTTTCAGCATTCATATTATTAAACATCTGACAAACATTCCTCTATTTGTTCAAACCAAATGTCGCAATGCTCCGAAAGACTATAAGTTCGCACTTACTTTGATATATATTTCAATCTTATGTGTTATACAAAATGACAAATGTAAGAAAACTGTTTCCATTCTAGACAAATGCTATTAAGTTAAAGGATATTAGAACGCAAACAATATAGGAGCCACAAGGAAGGTTCTAAGCACTTAAAAAGGAAACAAACGCTGATTATTTTGCCAGAAAGAAAAAGATACAAGTCAAATAGTCACATCTCAGCACATCAACGAATCTGAATATTTAATTTCTATGAATTGACTGGAATGCACGGTATGAATCTCTCGATACCATTAAAGTATCGCACAAGCATGATAAGACTGACAGTGACCTCCAGTACATGATGAGATGGGTATGCTACCAAGATCAAAGCAATGACGATTTGTATTACATTAGGAATTTTGTAGATCATTATTTGCCAGAAAAAAATAGAGAATAAATGTAAGGAGACGCAGCTGCAATTTCACAATATTTTATTTCAACATATTTGATATGTCAGCAAATGGAGGGAATTTATTAATCTTACTCGTTCAATAATCCGTAAGTGAAGTTTTAAACATGCAAAGATCACTTCAGGTTACAGTTCAAAGTTTACTATTGCCCTTCAAAACGCCGAAGCAAGGAATTAATTTCAACATTGTATGATGAAATTTTAGATGAACACAAAATCACATGTACACGAAACCACAAGATGTCTGACGCTATGTAAAAAGTAAAAAATGAAGTTACTAAGCAGATCACTTCAGTGTCAATATATTACTTACCAAGCAGTTCCAAGCTAATTTATCAATGCGCTTTTTCTTTTCAAACAGTCGTTGTGTACAGTATTTCAAAGCATTTCAATACGCAACCATTGCCCTCATGAATTATTTTTAAATTATAAAGGTTAAGCTTACATTCTTGTAAGTTCGATCATCAGTAGGTTCTCCAAAGAATCTTCGAAACTGCTGCCTATAGAAATGAGAATAAAATAGGAGTGTTGCAACACACGATGGAGTTTCAAAATAAAAAATATTATGAAAACTTGAGGTAGTTTTTTGTCTTTGCTTTTATCTACTTTTCCACCTCCCTTGCTTTCTTGAGTAGCTTCTAATGTGTCATACTTCTTCGTTGTTCTGTTCAGCTCTGTGCAACTACACCAAACACTGAAATTTGTCAATAATGTCTACACAGAGTTCCATTTGCATTCTGTCTGCTCTCACTGCTTATTTTCCTGATGGTGCTGTTACTATTTTAATCTTTGTATACGTGTCTAAGCACTTCCTCAGCTACTTCACGTCCTTCCAGACCAAAATATTTCACACATGTTTATTTAAGGGCATATAATAGTCCAGGCAACACAAAGTACTTTTGGGAATGTTTTACTATTCTAAATTCTCTCTTTAGTGTTGTCCTGAACACTTACCCAAAGCTCATCAGAGCAGCGTCTTTTGTTTCTGCCCTCGTACCTTTTTATTAGTATAGACATCCAAACGTATCCATCTGTAGGCTGTGTAAATAGTTACAGTAATCACCATTCTTGTTCTGCAGCAAAAAGAATTACCTTTGTCTTCTGGATAATGAACATAAGGCTGCATTCTTCACATATTCTGCCAAATGTATTCCATGGTTCTGTAGTCATTATTTCAGAAGATATCGAGGTCCATTCACTACGCTATACTCCTAGTCAGTTATCCATAAATAGAAGATTCGTCTGAATGCATCTTTTAAGATCTGGAATCTGAATGTTTAATCAACTTAATCATTTGCCAGGAATTACAAGTTAGATATCTTTTACTTACTGTTACCTTACCTTGTTTCTGTCTTGTAAAATGGAGTAATCCCTAAAAACAAATAAGAAAAATACACTGTTAGAACGGTAAGGGAACCTTCTTCCAGAAAGGTATTAATTTCAGGGAAAATTCCTTATTGTACAGGATAAAGCAGGTTTAAGTATATCCTGCTGCTCCTATTGTTTAGTAAAAGACGTTTATATCTAAGGGAAATTGTCTCTAACGATAGGTAGTCATTCATCAGATATTTATCCGAAAGCGACTGCCCTTAATAGCACCTTGCGACTAAGAAGGCAAGCCTGACTGTTTAAACTTCGATACTAGTGTATGATAGGATCCTTTTGAAGGAATAAACCTTTCTTTTGTAATTGATATAAACCTCAAGACATAGGAAATTTAAAGTTTGTGGCAAGGGGAAAAGACTACTGCATTGACTACTAATACCCAGGCTGTCTAAATGTTCTAGAATCATAGATGTCTACTACAGAATATTGATTGGCTCATACCTATTGGTGCATCTGCATCCTGTACTAATTCCCAATTTTGAGCAATGACAGTGATATCAATTATCAACTGTTTGGCCTGAGAATACTTTCCTAAAAATGAAAATGCATATTCAAATCTAGTGGCAATACATACCATACGTACGTCAGAAACTTGTAAACTATCAAAAGCCCAACTTTTCCAATAAATGTTTGTCAATTCATATGTTGCCATGAAAAATAGCATTTCAGACGTCTACTAGAACATTAAAATCCCTTCACCACAGTTTTCATACTTGCCTTTTATAACGTATGCTAAAATGGTATAGCATTTTCTAACTTTTGCACAGAATTATTCACAATGTAAATTATGCAATAGCTAATACCATACATTTAGTGCAATGAAATGCCCTACTAGATACCTACCTGAGACATGCAATAAATGCAATTATATCAATCTCAAGCCAACATAAAAGAATATTCCTCAAAGCTGGAAATTAAATAGATGAGCTTAAGCATAAAAATCCTGACATATTACATTAACATATTAGGATCAAGTACTTAAATCACCAGAAAACAGATTTCATTTTAAACCAAATGGATGTGCAAAATCAAAAAGTATTGTCTACTTTCCTCCTTATTCAAAGCTGAATGAGCATGACAGGATGCAAGTAGCTTTGATAGTTAGCAAACTTTCTCTGACATCTGAAAGTGTAACCCTGACATAACTGCATCCATCTCACTTGTGTGATGTAATCAGAAAGCAAAATGCTTTTAAGTTATGGCATCAATCTGGTATACATTTATAAAATCAGGCTCATTGTATAGTAGTAAATTGTCATGCAATCTACTGTTAGTGAGGTGTGATGCAGAGATGTAGGAAGAAAGCAGATTCAAGTTTGTTCATAAAACAAGTTGACTGAACAATGCTTCAGCTATTAAATGAGCATCTTAAGTCAGGCACAAATTGATATAAGCCTCATTGATGACACAAAGTTGGTACAGATATAATTTGTATTATATGTTGGTTGAAATGTAGCCACAGTAGATTTTAAATACCTGGTTTAATCTACCATCAAGAGCTCACACTGCAAAAACACAAACACAGAAAAACGGAAGGGCATCAGAAAGCACTGACACTACATAAGTGGAAATGTTTTCCGTTCCAAAAAATTACTTTTACATATCAACAATACAATCCTTCTAATATACCTCTGGCATAGTTTTTCTCAAGAAATGCTTTTGCATCATCAAAATACATTAAGCATTGTGATGCCTGAAAGGGAAGAAAATTAGGGCACTTACATCTCATGTGTCATGGTGAACATTGAAACAATTCATACAACTGGCTAAGTGCCAAGAGCAGAAGTTTCTAAAATGTGTAACAGTAGTTTGAACCTCACATAGTGAGGAAAACAATAAGTGAAACTAATTGGTTGACCAATCTTTTTTGTGGTACAAAACGTGAAAATTGCCTTGAAAATGTCTGGAACTAACAGCACTGATAAAGTTACAAACAAGAAGTAATTGACTGTATGTATAAATAGAAACATTTTCTTTATTTCAGTGCTTTAAATTTCAGTTGATTCTGAGGTCAGCTTCTAGACTTTGTTATAATCTATCCACTATTCTAAAGTAAAATGTCACTCTCGTCTGGATAAATGCAGTATACAACATTTGTGCCACATGGTTAATGACACTGCTTCAGTTTGCAAGATGGTCAGCTTGGAGGCAAAATTATTTGGTAATATAAGAAAACATTTTTCAGTAGCACACCCTCAATTATGTTCCTGTGAGGAACAAGTATGAAATTTTGTTTTTATTTAAGTGTTCTTATCATCTGAGTTATTATCATTGTTCATTCTATAGGCAAATTTAGTTAAGTTCCCTTGCTTTTATGTCAAAAGGCACAGTACTAATCACCACACTAGGATCACACGTTCATAGTGTTATGTCATCATTAGCATATTTCACGAAAAGCAATGCATCATAAACCAAGGCAATTACAACACAATGTCCTGCTGTTTCTATGCACTCGATATCAAAACTGGCTAAGTAATAGCTCGGAATGCAGACAGCTAACATTTCAACGCAAACGACATGTTCCCCTGTTAGGCAACAGACCTAGCATCGAGATGCCAGTTATATGACATCACAGCAACCAAAGATCAAAAAGGTCTCTTACTTTGCCTTAAAAATTGGTGATCATAAACATAAAAGACAATTTTTAGGTTTTGTACCACAAAAAGACTGTTCAAATAACATTAGTTTTATTAGCACTGCCTAACACCACTGGTTTCTGAAAAAGGAAAATATAAATGTCCATAACTATGAAATTATATCACTAGAGAAAGGTTCATACAAAGGATCACCAACGTTTACATGGGTTTAGCTGGATATTTGTGTACTAACTAAGGGCATGGGTAAGCAAATATCAATATGCAAAAACATAAACTACTCAAGCTAGTGGCTCCATTCCTTGATTGGTAGAGGAAGAACACCAGAAGGTGATCTAGTATGAGGCACACTTTACCCTGTGTACTTTTGAACTGATAACATTCTCCATAAATTCAAAGACAGGGAGGATATATAGCTGAAAGAACATGATTCTTAGTAAAGGATCAAAACTGATAAATATCTGTCCTCACCTTGGATGGAAATTCATGTACCATTCCATGTACTTTGCAAAAATCATAAAACTGATTTACAAACTTCACTCTTTCCTCCTTGCCCTAAAATAAAGTATGTTTAAGTTGATAGAAATTTAATTGTATTATGGTACACATACTTAAAATCAGTGTACTCATGAAATGCGGCAATAGCACTTCCATATACAACAGACATGAATAGATCACAAAATATGGTGATCTTGAAATCTTGAAATTTTGTTCCAAAGGTACACTTATTATTAAAGCAATAACTCATAGATTAGCTTGTATAAGTTATATGGCATAAGGCATTTTGTGTACCCATGCATCTTCTGATTTTACAAATTTTTCGACAAACAAAATTAATACCATAACAGCGTCAACATAAAAAACAGCAGGTTAAAGCAGACAAAATTGATCATATTAATAATTCTAACGCAAGTCATTATGCAAATATCCAATCCCACATAAGGACCATGCTTTAAACTTCAACTATACAAATGCTTTGTAATAATGTTGAACAATATTTCAGATATTTCATTTAAATTGACTTTGTCTTGAATGAAATGAAAGATACATCAATGCACTTGGTGCGATTATTTATATTGATTAGATAGATTAAATTTCAGATTTTTGGACAGTTTGATTGCTCCTCGTTTTCTTAGCAACAGTAGGAGTCACAACTTTGAATTCCAAATCAGAAAGACTACTTGTTGAGTAGTTGTGCTCAGTGCAACATATTCAGGTGAGGACTTCACACTATGATATGCTTCAGTAGCTAATAGCCTTACCATTTACTTGGGGAGGGGGGGGGCAAAGCCAGAAATAGATTGCTGCTTATCAAGATCTCCTTCCCAGTCTGCATCAGAATAACCAGATTGTAATCTGTTATCATTACTTACCAAATATTTTATACCATAATTTATTGTTCATTTTATCAAGTTAATCAGGTAACTGTCTCTACATAAAAACTAAGAAAAGTGGAAGATCAGTTTTGTTATGTTTGCTGTGCAAGTTATTTACACATCAAATAACATCAAAAAAGATATCTTATGCAAACACTTCAAAATGGTAGATTAAGGAAGGGGAAGCAAAGTCTTCTGAACCTTTGAACACCCCTAGCCACCCCAAACTATGTGTTAAATCAGTTTATCTCCAACTTCTCCTAATGACACAAACTGAATTGTTTACATAATCAATTGTTTACAGAAATATAAACTAAGAAACATAAAAATACTTCTGTCCCTTTGATAATGGCATGAGTAGATCAATGACACAATAAACTTTACCTGACTACAATCAAAACAAAATTTATTAATTGTGCTTAATTAATCTGAGGGATCTTAGTGTATGTATTGTTTGTTGAATCATTATTATGTACATGTTAAGTGTATCCAGATCATAAATTGTCTTTGTTCCCTGGCTGGTTTTCTCAAATAAGTCCAACCTGCTTGTAACATCACAAAATCTAAAAACAGTTACTTCTTTTCATCATCTTATGTAGACACGTTATTTCAGTGTCAAATAGATTTGAAAACATATTGCCAAACATTGCTTAATAAGCACCCAATCCTAGTGCTTTTGATGATAATTGATAGGAACAGATCCTTCTGGAAGAATAATCCAAGTGCTTTTGCTAATTAGTGAATAAAGTCAGTAGCGGCTTTCCAGTGTACAGAATATCCTCCATTCCAGGCATCTTGAATATTCAGTGGTCACAAATAGCTGCAGCTGTAAGATCTTTTATAAAACAATTAACATTCTTAACATTACTCTCTTTAATGAGACAAAAAGGAGCTATTCATTTGGGGTTTTATCAAAATTTTCTACCTTTATCATGAAGTGTCTTTATGAGAAGCTCTCATATGATGATCAATATTGTCCTCTATTCCAGGATCATCCAAATCCTCATTGAATAAAACGTCAACAACAACACCATGTAATTTCTTGCTGACTTTCAACATCACCATACAAGAAATGAATGACAGTTTTACTAGACTGACTACAAAATCATGAAAGTCTTTTCCATAGAATATGACATCTCTTCTGCAAATAAAGCTATAATTTTTCAGATCATACAATTTAAAACCTCTAGTCTTTTCTCAATAGCTCCCAAATATGGCTTGACTTTACTTCGAACTTCTTTAGCTGTGCATCAGGAATATGGGCACAAGCTAAGCATCCAAACACTGTAAAATTACAGCCATTTGTGTGTCGCTAAACCAAAATTCAAATGGTGTTTTGTTGTGCAGCTAGAGCTGCCATTATACAAGTCAACCAATCAGTGCTCTCCTCAAAGTGAGGGTTGACAGCTATGGCTCTCCAATGTTTTCTATCTTCCGCTGCTCTTTTTATCTTGTAGTACAATGTCATGCCAGTCCATTCTGTTATGTCATTTATCCAAGTTCTTCTTTGCCTGCCTCAGTCTTTCTTCCTCGTGATGATTCACTCTGTTACCAGTAAAGGTAGTTCATCAGCACTGCCCCTGAGAAAATGGTCAGTGCAAATCAGTTTTCTTTTGATGATGCCCCTCATCTGTCCTCCTTTGATGTTGAGATGCTCCAGTACCTCTGCATTAGAGACTCTCTATATCCAGTTATTCTTGTACATACCACTCTAGCACCACATTTTGAAAGCATTCAAATGCTGTTTGATTGTTTTAAGAATGTCCAGGATTCAGATCCATAGCTGACAACTGTAAATACCATAAATGAGCATTTTTAGATTAAAATTTTGCTTGACATCTCTTCTAAGAAGCGCTTGATTTTGCCACAATTTTGATTTTGCTATTCTTCTTTTCACCTTCGTCGGCTGTAGAGACCCAGGAAGAGGACACGGTGGAGCCAAGATAAGTGAATGACTCTGTGACTTCAATGGGTTCACCATACATCGTGAGCTATGGTACATGGTTAAGATGGAAATAAAGAACTTAAGTCCTCTCAGGCTTGATGCATAGTCCAAGTTGACCCACATTTGTGGAGATTCAGTAGCCTTGACAAGATGTTATGTCCAGTTACAAGACAACAATGTTGTTGGCATAAGATAACGATGTTGTTGGCATACGATAACTCTTCAATTCAATCAATGTGACTGCACTGCATGCCATCATCTCTATGAAGAGATTTTGTCATCACCAAGTTAAGGACAAGGTTGAATAGTAGCAGAGACAAAACACAACCTTGCCTCATACGTGTTGAAATTGGGAAATGTGCCCAGAATCCTGCTTTAGTGCAAATTCACAAATTGTCTGAGGAGTACATATCCTGTAGTATGTCTGTGAATAGCACAGGTATACGACATTTTCAAAGGATGGTCCACATTGAGGTTCTGTGGCAATGGTTTGTTGTAAACAGCGCAGTTGGTCTTCTAGGCATCATCCGAGGCTAAAAACTCGATTGATACAGCCATGGCCTCTTCGAGACCCAGCCTGCTGTTCTTCGATTGTGGATTCATACAATATCTCAAGACCTTGGCAGTGATATACAGCAACGTAATTCCACGGTAGTTTGAGCAATCTTGCCTGGGTCCTTTCATGTACACAGGTACAGTTATGCCATCTTTAAAATCTTGTGGCATGCCACAGTTGTTCCAGATCTTGGTCAAGAGATTTTGAATAACAGTGAGATTCTCATCATTTAAAGCTTTGAGAACTTCAGCTGGTATATAACATGTGGCTTTCTGGGTTTCAAGGTGTGTACAGCTTGTTTCACTTTGTCAAAGGGGGAGGGCTTCAATCTTCTAGAGGGAATGCTTTGGGGTAGTTATCTTCCAAGGTGGGATCCAATTGCAGTAGGCACGGGCAGTCTTATAAAGTGGAAAAGTGCTCTGCCCAGCACTTTGTTTGCTCTTCTGGCAATTTGGTGCTGGAGCCGCTCTGGTCCAAAAAACGATGAGGAAAGCAGGGGCTGCTTATGACCGAAAAGAGAATGTATAATACTACAGATTGTTCACATGTTGCTCCAGTTGGAGGCTCACTTCATTATCTCTGCCCTTTCTGTGAGTCATTTGTATTAGTCAGTTTTCAGTGACTGTTTTATCTGGTGGCTGAGTCAAGTGTGAGACATGCGGCAACACGTGGTGTGCCATAGGTTAACTAGCTTCACGGTTTTATTTGCAATCCATGGTTGGTTGTTTTGGTGGAGCACTGGACAAACTGCCTTAATCGTTTCAGTGGGACACCACTTAATTTCGTTTGATGACTGATTCATGTCCTCTGCGGGGGCAAGGCTATGAAGAACCTCAAAATTATTCCAGAGCACAATATTAAATGTTTTTCAATGGCAATGTGGATGGCAGTAAAAAGAGTTGGCACAAATCAAATTGTTACATGTAGCAAATGATAGCATTAGTATGCCATTGTTGTGGGTGTTTCGTATGCCATAACAGCCAAGACAGGGTCTCCAACAATAAGCATGTTCCCTTTTGGCACTTGATCAATGCACTTTTGTAGGTCAGTGTAGAACTTGTCCTTTGCTGTAGTGTCCGAGCAATCAGTGGGGGCAGCGCGATGGGGACAATGATGATCAGATACAGTGGGAAGACTTGACTTTGATAGCGACCACAACACCATGGTAATGAGTTGGTCCACCGGAGTAGAACAGTTTGTAGGAAGGAATCCCAGGGGATGAGTTCACCATAATATCACCAGAGTCAGTAAGCCATGCTTTGGTGATCACAACAATATCAATGTTAAATCCAATCAGTTCATCAATGAGCAGTTCGGGTCTATTGTGCCATTAGGGGTTCAAACATTCCATAAACCCAGATAGCAAATTTGCTTAGCGTTAATAGGAGCAACGTTGGTTTCCCCGGATGTGGTAGCATTAGAACTAGAGACTTTATGAGATTGATTAGCTAACTTTTACAGGGCTCGCCAAACCAACAACCCTCCTCCTCCACCCTAGCAAGCTAAGAAAATGCCAGGTTTGGGACCAGTATCAAGCAGAGTTTTGGTATAAGGGCAGGATCCTGCAACAGGATTCTCTTAGGGCCCTGAAACAATTTCCACCAGGGTCATTATTCATTCACAACAAGAATAAGACTATTATTTTGCAAGTAAATGGACCTTTTGGGGGCTTAAGCAAATCAAAGTGACTAAACACAAAATTTTGTATCTTTGCATCTTTATGGTCATGTAAGGGTCAGGGTGGGGATGCAAGCAAAGGGATTGTTGTCATGTTGTATGGCACCGGACTTTAAGGATTAAATACATGTTATTTACAGAGCCCTCCTGGATTGTTTTTTTCACGGGAGGTTAAGATAACATCAAATTGAAGCATGAAAAATACATGATAATGGCAGTAAACTTTTTACCTGTCGAATCCACATTGTCTTAAAGGCATCCAAATGCTTTTGAAAGTACCGATATTCATCTCCTGACAGCTCTTGGTCAAAAAGTTCAAAATCAGGGTCATTGACCGGGATTATTTTGCTCATGATGGCCAGCAAAACCCGTAACTTGTAAACTCTCTATTGAAAATTTCTGGAAAAAAAACAAAGAAAGACATTGCCGACTGCTAGCCTAAGACTATAGACGAATCGGTATACTTCACATGGTTTAAAGCAAAATTCTTCATTAAAAAGCTACGAGGCACAAGATTCCCGCAAGGACGTGCATAGCTCAAATGTCATTTACGTACCTACAAAAATCAAACCCTAATTAATCTTGGTCTGAACATAGCTCTGAAATAGAGACCAAAGAATTTGTAAAATAACAGATCAAATTTCATGTTCGCTTGTGATCACAATGCCAGTCTCCTAACGTGAACTTTTCCATGCAATAATGAGGTATTTAGATATATCTGGCGACTTCCCAGTGTTTCCAACAATATTAAACAAGTATACATGTGTCTAAAAGTCAATAAACGATCAAATGAAAGAGCGGCCGTTAGTTTCAGATCAAAGAGAGGCTTCAGTGGGCAGGGATGCTACCAAAATGGCTACGAAGAAAAGTTGAGGAAACCTTTTTCGTTGCAAAACACGAGTTCCTTCTTATCATATAGAGTAAGATGTATAGCGAATAAGTATTCGTAGAAACTATTTGACACCAAAAGTAAAGGTGTCAAGGTGTAGAAATGCTTTGTGCAGTGGATCGAGAAAGCGTGAGGAAACTTGCCCATGCAAAGCATCACTCCCATCTTATCACATAGAGTGATAAATAGAAGTAAACATTCGTAGGATACATTGGACACCAGAAGCAAATGTGCCAACGTGTAGGAATTGGTTGTGCAATGGATGCAAGAAGCTTCGAGGAAACCTTTTCGATATACCTTTTCATTCCACTCTTAAAGTCGAGTGAGCGATATCGCGCATAAACAGTCGTCGACTATATTTGGCTTTAAAAGCAAATGTCGCAAGGTGTAGTAATTAGTTGTGCAATGGCTGCAAGAGAAGCCGTGGAAGAATTTTCGATGCAAAACACGAGTTCCTTCTTATTATATAGAGCGAGAAGAATAGCGAATAAGTATTCGTAGAACCCATTTAAACCAAATGTGTCAAGGTTTAGCAATGCCAATAGGTTGTACAGTGGATGCAAGAAAACTCGAGGAAAACATTTCCATGCAAAACACCACTCACCTCTTATAACACAGAGTGAATAACATAGAAGTAAACATTCATAGGCTGCATAATATTTAGCATCCGGTATACACTCTACAATAGAATGAAAGATCATGCAAGCGAGTAATAGAGCAAGTTATCCTTCGTAGCATATATGTGACACCAAAGGCAGAGCTTGGAAGGTGTAGCGATCGGTTGTGCCATGGATGCTAGAAATTGTGAGTAAGCGTTTTGCATGCAAAGCAACAGTTTTCTCTTATAGCATAGACAGGTTCTTATGGCACGTGAAAATAACCATGTATGATATTGCTTACCCTGGAACTCAAATGTGCTTTGCTTTCGTATTAAGCCATGGCCATGCAATCTAGAATAGAATGAAGGCTAATAGCAGTGAGCAATATGGAGAGTAAACATTTTTAGCACATATTTGACACCAAAAGCTACGCTAGTGAGGTGTACGAACGAGTTATGCAATGGATGCAAGAAAACATGCCTAAACTTTTCCATGCAGAAAAACAGTTCACTATAATATTGTAGACAGAGTCCTGTCAGATAGGTAAAAAAGACCATGAGTTATATTACTCTGGAACAAAAATGTGCTTTGTCTTGATGTTAGGCAGTCGGCGTACAGTCTAGAATAGAATGAACGATAATACAAACGGGTAATAGAGCGAGTAATACTTGGTAGAATATATGTGACACCAAAGGCAGAGCTTGGAAGGTATAGCAATGCGTTGTGCCATGGATGCTAGAAATTGGGTGTAAACTTTGCATGCACAGCAACAATTCACTCTTGTAGTATAGACAGGTTCTTATGAGAGGTAAAAATAACCTTGTATGATATTGCTTACCCTTGAACTCAAATGTGCTTTGCTTTCGTTTTAAGCCATCGGCATGCACTTTAGAATGTGCTTTGTCTTGATATTAGGCAGTCAGCATACAGTCTAGAATTGAATGAACGATAATACAAATCAGTATCAGAGCGAGTAATACTTGGTAGAATATATTTGACACCAAAAGCAAATCACACTAGCCGTAAAAATGGGTTGTGCCATTGATGGTATAAATTTTGAGTGTACTTTTTCCGTGTCAAGCAACTTTTCACTAATGTAGCGTAGACAGACTCTCATAACGTAGATCAGTAAAACCATTTTTGATATTGCTTACTCTGCAACACAAATGTTCTTTGTTTTCAAATCAAGCAGTCGGCATGTACTCTAGAATAAACGATATTACAAGTGAGAATTAGAGCAAGTAGTCCTTTCTAGAATATATTCGACACCAACAGCAATGCTAGGAATGTGTACGAATGAGTTATGCAGTGGATATACGAAGATTTGACCAACCCTGTTCCATCAAGGCAACATTTCACTAACATAATATAGACAGACTCGTATTACATAGATAAGAAATACACAAATTTTCTTAGATTTTAAAATAAGAAGTCGGCCTGTCCTCTGGAATAGAATAAAAGATGTTATAAATGAGAGTCGGAGCAAATAATCCTTTGTAGCATATATGTGACACCAAAGGCAGAGCTTGCAAGGTGTAGCAATGCGTTGCACCATGGATGCTAAAAATTGGGGGTAAACTTTGCATGCACAGCAACAATTCACTTTTGTAGTACAGACAGGTTCTTATGACAGGTAAAAATAACAATGTATGATATTGCTTACCCTGGAACTCAAATGTGCTTTGCTTTCGTATTAAGCCATCGGCATGCACTTTACAATAGAATGAAAGCTAATAGCAGTGAGCAATATGGGGAATAAACATTGTTAGCACATATTTGACACCAAAACCAAAGCTAGTAAGGTGTACGAATGAGTTATGCAATGGATGCAAGAAGACATGCCTAAACATTTCCATGCAGAAAAACAGCTCACTAATATATTGTGGTCAGACTCCTATCAGATAGGTAACAAAGACCATGTAGGATATTACCCTGGAACAGAAATGTGCTTTGTCTTGATATTAGGCAGTCAGCATACAGTCTAGAATAGAATGAACGATAATACAAACGAATAATAGAGCGAGTAATACTTGGTAGAATATATTTGACACCAAACGCAAATCATGCAATGTGTAAAAATCGGTTGTGCCATGGATGCTATAAATTTTGAGTAAACTTTTTGCATGGAAAGCAACATTTCACTCTTATATTATAGACAGGTTCTTATGGCACGTGAAAATAACCATGAATGATATTGCTTACCCTGGAACTCAAATGTGCTTTGCTTTCATATTAAGCCATGGCCATGCAATCTAGAATAAAATGAAAGCTAATAGCAGTGAGTAATATGGGGAGTAATTATTGTTAGCATATATTTGACACCAGAAGCAAAGCTAGTAAGGTGTCCGAATGAGTTATGCAATGGATGCAAGAAGACATGCCTAAACTTTTCCATGCAGAAAAACAGTTCACTATAATATTGTAGACAGAGTCCTGTCGGATAGGTAAAAAAGACCATGTGTTATATTACTCTGGAACAAAAATGTGCTTTATCTTGATGTTAGGCAGTCGGCGTACTGTCCAGAATAGAACGAACGATAATACAAATGAGTAATAGAGCCAGTAATGC
>JANTCA010068562.1:0-15778 GCA_024741275.1 Chironex yamaguchii | reverse complement strand
CAATCCATGTATCTATCTTTCTATTAATCTATGTATCTAATTTTGTATCAATCCATGTATCTATCTTTCTATTAATCTATGTATCTAATTTTGTATCAATCCATGTATCTATCTTTCTATTAATCCATGCATCTAAATTCCTGTCAATCTACGTACGTATCTGTACTTACTTGTTCTAGACAATAACTAACAGTGAAGGGAGAGGTGTATTCTCTCAACCATGTTTGTCCATGAACAAAATCGCCTGGATGACTATTCTTATATAACAATACACTTGCATTCTGTACTGTTCGGAATAAGGGCAAGAGATTGAGATCTTATTTTGCAGCTTGTGTTTATCATTTAACGTACATGAACCAGAATACCTCGTGTTGTTGCATAAATAGTTCTTTACTTGTTGGTACAACTTGAACCCAGAACGTAAACATACATTACACTTTTCGGTACACAAGCTACTTTTACACTATATCAAGGAGTTTGTAGAAACACACCCTCCAATCGTCAAAGGCATTCCGTGTAGCCCAATCGAGCTAAACCCCGAACATATGCCATCATGTGAGGCATCATTTTGAATGCATGACTAACCTTCTAGTTCTTTTGCTTTGAGTCATCTGACGGTGTTCCTCAGATACACATATGGAGGACAAGAATGGAACAACATCTGTCATCAAATCATCGTGACTAATAGCATGCTGCAATGGCAGACTATTGCTCAGTTTTATGACATGTTCCGCTGTTTTCCAACTGTAGTTAAAAAGAGCAAATACGGAATAAATAACATAAATCGTAGATGAAAATAACAGCTAAAATATATCTACCGCCATGCAGTTTCCTCCGAGAAATAAAAAATCCACGCCAAAATTTTTCAGGTACACTATTTTTCATAAGCAGCTAAGAATTTTGACCTAAGCTTAACCTGCTTATTTTTCAGCCAAAATTTGTATCTTAAGTTGCTACACGGTTGCTTAATTTTTTAAAAAACATTTTTCCGTAATTACACAACAGGAAGGGAAACCAAGAAAAGAAATCATATTTTCGGGATGCGTTATATACTCATCTAGCCAAAACACAATAACACAGAACTAAAAAAATTACTGATTCTTAAAAAGATTATACGATGAAAGTTTCAGCCCTCTGAAATCTCTCACATAACCAGGCCCCAAAAATAGAGAGCTGTTCTTTATTTTCACGAATTAATATTTTCTGTAATTGCTTATTCTTATATCTGTACAAAACTGAAGTTGCTTAATAATTTTTCAAATCGAGTTCTGTTGCTCATAAACGAGTTGCCTATAAAAATCGCATAAGCCTAAGGTTTATCAAAATGTCTTTACAAGAAAAGAAAGAAATCAAGGGAAGTCCTTTATATGGCAACATTGCTATAAAAAAAATTTACGCAATGTCTGATTTTAGTTAGAAACGTCTGGATTCCAGATATAATCGTAAGTTTGTCGTTGCAGGGTGATCTGGCGTACATTTCGTCACTTCAGGCCAGCATATCATGGGTGTTGTCCGTAAACGTACAAACAGTGCGATTTGACACATTTTGAGATGAAAAATCCAGGGATGAAACTTAAATGCATCGAAAAAATAAAAACAGCATCGTAACTGAATGAATCTTATTGTCACATCAAATTCTGATGATGAAGAATAGAATGTACCTCGTATTGTCACGTCAAATTCTGATGATGAAGAATATGATGTACCTCGTATTGTCATATCAAGTTCTGATGAGCAAGAATAGAATGTGCGTCGTATTGTCACGTCAAATTCTGAAGATGAAAAATATAATGTACATCGTATTGTCACGTCAGACTCTGATGATGAAGAATAGAATGTGCATCCTAATGTCACATCAAGTTCTGACGGTGAAGAATAGAATGTACATCGTATTGTCACATCAAATTCTGATGATCAAGAATAGAATGTGCATCGTATAGTCACATCATGTTCTGATTATCAAGAATAGAATGTGCATCGTACTGTCACATCACGTTCTGAGGATCAAGAATAGAATGTGCATCCTATTGTCACATCACGTTCTGATGATCAAGAATAGAATGTGCATCGTTTTGTCACATCACGTTCTGATGATCAAGAATAGAATGTGCATCGCATTGTCACATCACGTTCTGATGATCAAGAACAGAATGTGCATCGTATTGTCACATCATGTTCTGATGATCAAGAATAGAATGTGCATCGTATTGTCACATCACGTTCTGATGATCAAGAATAGAATGTGCATCGTATTGTCACATCACGTTCTGATGATCAAGAATAGAATGTGCATCGTATTGTCACATCAAATTCTGACGATGAAGAATGAAATGTGTATTGTATTGTCACATCAAATTCTGACGATGAAGAATGAAATGAGCACCGTATTGTGACATCAAATTCTGACGACGAACAATAGAATGTGCATCGTATTGTCACATCAATTTTTGATGATCAAGAATAGAATGTGCATCGTATTGTCACATCAAGTTCTGATGATGAACAATAGAATGTGCATCGTATTGTCAAATCAAGTTCTGACGATAAAGAATAGAATGTGCATCCTATTGTCACATCAAGTTCTGATGATGAACAATAATGTGCATCGTATTGTCAAATCAAGTTCTGATGATGAAGAATAGAATGTACATCTTATTGTCAAATCAAGTTCTGATGATCAAGAATAGAATGTGCATCGTATTATCATATCAAATTCTGACGATGAACAATAGAATGTGCATCGTATTGTCACATCAATTTTTGACGATGAAGAATGAAATGAGCACCGTATTGTCACATCAAGTTCTGACGATGAACAATAGAATGTGCATCCTATTGTCACATCAAGTTCTGATGATCAAGAATAGAATGTGCATCGTATTGTCACATCACGTTCTGACGATCAACAATAGAATGTGCATCGTATTGTCACATCACGTTCTGATGATCAAGAATAGAATGTGCATCGTATTGTCACATCAAATTCTGACGATGAAGAATGAAATGTGTATTGTATTGTCGCATCAAATTCTGACGATGAAGAATGAAATGTGCATCGTATTGTCACATCAAATTCTGACGATGAAGAATGGACTGTCTTCGAAACGTCAAGAAATACTGATAGCCTCCTTATTGGGTTGTTTTCCCTTTACATACAACATGTTTATAGTCGCAATAAACTTCGTTTTCTCGTTAAACGTCGTTGTCCTGCCAATACATCAATTTTAACTGAAGGAAAAAACACCGTGCTAGTAAGGATAACTAGGTATTACCAATGAAACGGAAGTGGATATGGGTAAACTGAGTCGTCAACACGAACCTTCTCCTTACTGAACTGTCGAGCTACTGGAACAATGCACTACTGGTATACATATACCTCAACATATACAGACGTTTTCCGTGCTTGTAGTGAGTTCGTCATGGAGTCCCGACTAGGTCTGTCGACACTTTCATTTAAATGATCTGCATGATTAAACCCTCTCAACGTGATGCTAGTCGTTCCAATCCGGGCATCTATCTTAACCCTATATATATCACCGAAGGAGGATCGGAGCAGCCGTTCCCCTTACTCGGAGAGCGATTAAAACTTCAAAAATTAGTTTGCGAGTTAGTGTATAAGGCATAGCATGTTCTGATTGTTACCACGAAAAATGCAATCAACAATGTAGTAGCAGCATTTTCTCACTCGACATTTCAACCACTTAATAGAAGACTAAACTGTAACCAATAACTTATTACTTTTCGACAAGAACTAAGAGAGTATACTTGAAAATATATTTACTTCCTAACATGCCAAGTAAAAAACAAACTCAAATTTCATGTTTATGCAAATGCAACAATTGTAGTCGAGCCGCGTGGTATAGTGGATAAGACAACGCTCTTGTCAGCCAGAGGTTGCGAGTTCGAACCCACGTCAACATAAACAAAAATGTGAGACAAGGCAACGGGAGCCCTATAGAGACCTCACTTCCTAGTAAATTCCCTAACCCTGGCAAGGGGGTCAGCTACGCTCGGAATCGAGCGTGCCACAAAAAAACACAAAACAATTGTTGGAGTTTCAGAGGCAAAAAACCAACCGTCTGGATAACTCATATGTAAGAATGGGATACAGTTTGCTTTGTTTATTTTCGTCTTATTCACTCTCATAAATAAGAAGGGTCTTCCCACCTGCTAAACTCTTTCGCTGTAACAATTTCAGTCCCTGAAGCAGCTTCCAAAAACTTCTCATATACTGGTTCAATACCGAGGCGAAGGCCATGGCTTATTTGATCTAGTTCTCCGTTATGTTGGTTCTTGATATGGACGGGCAATTCATCGAGGTTGCCAGGTAAGGGTGATGCCACTGACCAAGGGCAATATTTATCGCAAGGATCTTGTAGTAAACCAGGAAAGCAGCAGACATCTATGCTTGATCTTTGTTCTGCTAATGCCGCTGCAGATGCCAAAAGACGGTTACATTCTACAAAATATTGAGTAAACACCTTGAACGCTTGATAACCACGGTATAAACTTTGCTAATAAACTGAATTACCGCATGAAGTATAGTTTCCAATGCTTGCTTTTTGAGGTAATATAGACTCCATTTACAATAATGCAGGATTTAAAAACATTAGTTACACTGGCATAAGTATAATGAAACGTCATGGCACGAGAGCACGATACGCAGACGTGTCTCCAATCGTAGACCATAAATGTTGAAGCTTCCCAATAGAAGGAAATTACGCAAAAGGTATTGAATGCATACGATTTCTGCGGTCGAGAAGAAAACTTACACATGAACAACGTAGAAACCAACAAATCAGTAACTCGTTTTTTTTTGCATAAGCTTATTCGAGTGCCACACAGCAACTGGTAAGCATGGTTTTCAACAACTACAATTCCAGTGAAGGCAAAAATCATAGACATAAAATTACGATAATCCCATCAACACGATTGGATTTTAAAAAATTAGTTATACTAGAAACTTCTGTCACTAAAAAACGTCATGCATAGGGGAAAAGACTTGATGCATACCTTTTGAAGAGGCAGAATTCCTTTTTAAGACACTGTAAGGCGACCCGATCACTGATTTGGGCAACTTGTTAAAATCGTCGCTTTTGATCTAAAAAGCCCGCAACAACAATTGATGTAGTGTAAAAAACTACTTCTATACAAAAACGTTTTTAACCCCCGGTTAAAGTAACATGTCAAAAACTCTAACCTTGAAACTAAGAGCAATATAAGCATATGCTGGTTTTGCCAGGGGGATAAAGAACACATATTTTTGACCAACAGGCAAAAATTCTAAGAGGATAAAACGTGATAGCAGTGATAAAAACTAGAAAGCTACAATTAATGCCCAAAAACTTCCCTTCAAAGTCTATCCTTCTAAATTTATATAGTCACAGGATTCAACGTGCACTAAATGTGACATATTGTACGTAGGTGAAACGAAGTGCTCATTTTCTGAGCGTTTCAGTGAACATCCGTAACATCATATTTTTGCCAGATCAACCACAATGTCACAACCGACCTTATGTACAATTCATTCGTCACAACACTAGAGACAACCACCATAGATTCACTACCGAGAAACGCCTTAGCTACACTTTAGGTACCGTTTACCCTCACGGACTAAATTTAGACTTCGACTTCCATTAACTGCTATAAACACACCCATTTCCCTTTTCTATGGTTTTTAACTTTTCCTATGCATTAACAATTTTCTTTAACCCAGTTCTTCCTTTTTTGTGTACATTTCCATGCATCTATTCTTGCCTTTATTGTTGTACTTTGTCTCTATTCTAATTGTTTTTCCTGTCCTCTTCGGTCCCAGTCCTTATGCTCTCTCTGTATAACACCGTTGTTATCCATATTCCATATTCTGTTGCATGACTAAGGCCTCGTGATATATGGCTAACATTAGCGGAGAAGAAAATCATTCTGCTCGACACCTACACTGAACGACATACTTTGCAAACAGATCCAAAGAAAATGAATACGGATGTCACCTGGCAATAGCGAGAGCCATCGAATATCAATTTCCATTGCAGTCGTTTGCTGTATTTGTAAACAATGACATTTATATAATTTGAACGCAAAGAGTCACTTCTATACTACCTGGCAATATTCTTCTAAAGCACTTTACTGTGGTGCATGACAAACAAAAATGAACTCCTTATCTTACAGCAAAAGACTAATATGCTCGTCGAGTTATTAAACCATTTAAACACAGGCTATTCAGTTACACGTTTCGTTTTTGAGCCTCTTGTAGGTAAATGGAGTTCTGTCATACGAATAGTCACTGGAAATTTACAAAAAGATTCTACTCTTCAAAAGCCTTTGGCCGCATTTTGTTTAAAATAGCTTCCTTATGGTCACGACTAATATCAATTTCGTAAGATCTAACGAAGCTTTATATATCTTATATCTTACATATAACATTTATAAAGAATGATGATTACACCTTTGACAGCATTAGAGGTAAAAACAGCTGTTACTGATAGATTTCTTGTCGCTTAAGTTTAGTCACCAAGTTTTTAAGAGCATGCACTTTAGCTTTCCTTAACACCAGAATTGTCTATTCCTTTTTGCTTAAACATTGCTTAATTTAGCTATACATTCAATACTTCAGACCCTACTATTACTTACGTTGTCTTTTTGGATAAAGCCAGCTCCACTTTCATTTAGGCAGACAACATCTGGAAATGAAGAAGCAACTTCAATCGTGATCACATCTTTACTATCCTGTACTTTCTCTTCTGTTTTTATTATCTTTTCGTTCAATGGATCTGATAAGACTTCTAAATCTCCAGTGCTTCTAGTTTCAGTATCAGGACATGGTTTTTCATTATCTTGTTCAACTTTGATTACAACATCTTGATCTGATTGGGATAAAACTGGAGTCGTGGCATCTTCAGTTAATGCTAGACTGGTTTTCTCTTTAACAAGCTCTGTATCTGTCAAGTGATTATTCTCTCGCATATCCTTAAATTGCCCGAAATTAACCATAGAATTTCTATTTTCTTCTGTCTCAAATCTTCGTTGCCATTGCTCAAGCCAAAATTCAAGTTGAAGAAGACATTTTCTAACGTCGCAGTTACATGATGAAATCAATCTCATGAGAGAATCAGCACTGATGAACACTTTTTCTACTAAGCAAATCATCTGCAAATGACGGATGACTTCTTTCTGAGGTGGCCTTATCAGTCGTAAGACCTCTGTGGTATCACTTTGAATGCATCTGAGGACTGCTGGGTCTAGCAAAAGAAGGAAATAATATTTATTCACGAGAATGCTGTTGGTGCGTTCAAAAATTTGGAAAAGACAACAAAAGCTTTCGCAAAGCTTTCAATAAAATAGCTACGATGATTCACTATACATTACCTTCTACTTGAGTTTCCGAGGCAGAGGGGCACTTATTGTTTACAAAGGGATAAAATGCATACCAATCGGTACTCTCAAGCACGAAATTGGGATTCGCAGGGGTAGGGGGTGGTTAAGGAAAGCGGGGGGCTGCAAATAATTTGGAAGAAAACACTACACCGACATTGTCCTTTTATTGAGGTCAGTTTATTGATATCCTAATTATTGCTTATCCAAAGAAGTGACATCGCATTCCTTTTAGTTAGTGCCCGTTAGTGCTCCCTTTATTGGACTGGTCTTGACTACAAGTTTCCGCAGGAATACGGTCGACCATTACAATTGCTTCTAAAATCTGCCCAGTATCGATTTCGTCCTCACCATATTCATCATCTCTTTCCATTTCTTCTTCATCGAATAGCTAAGAACTTTGAATGTTTTCTTCTCTCTTTTTATCTTTTTTTGCGGCATGACTGAGCTAATCACCCCTTTTATATTAGTTGTAACTTCTCCTCATCCATTCTCGTACAAATTCTTTATCCTAAAATACTACCCTTGACCAAATACTCTTCTTCAAGAGAGTTAGTGAACATAATTAATTTCAAAAATTGTACGATAATCAAACTTTTACAACCTCCATTTGAACACTGTGAAATCTCATAATCTTGATTCGCTCAGGGTCAGTCACTTGGTATCGAATATTCGTTCATTTTTAATACAGACTCCTTTCTGTATTCACTCTTAAAGCTGGGTGCAAATTGGTATTGTTTACTTGGGAAAATCCTTCTATTCCACCAACATTAATAACTAAGATATTTCCATACGGTTTCCTTGTCTCAGACCTTAGATGCACAGCTTTGTCATTTTTCTTTGTCATTTAGTTGTACATGTAAATCTGATTTATGGAAGACAAATGAAATGGAAACGGTCACGTTGACATACCATGGATCCGTTGATTAAGCAGGACGAAATCAAGGATTGGGAATCCACTAATTTAAGGTTGTCGCCTAGAAAGCACTTGGCTCAAAAGTCAATACCTTATAGATCAAACTGGGCTTTGAGTGATTTATTCTTGACAATCTCAAAGCTTACAGCTTCAATTTAATTTTAACAGATAACCATTTTTTGCAATGCGAAATCATTTCAAGGCACTCTTTTTTAATACCAATATTTTAGAAAAAATGGGCCTGTGAGTTCATGGTGCTATAAAACCACTACTATGGCATCAAACAATGCACACGACCACCTTCAAGGCACACTTGCGTTTCATCAAGCGTTATGGTAAAGGTATGATTCAATTTTTGTCAGTGTGGCTCCTGCATATAACATGAAGGTATAAAATGACACAATGTCAATCGTTTACCATTCGAGGTGAATAGTATTGGTCTTTTGGCGATGCTCCGTAAGTCATTTACTGCTTGCCAGAAGCCCTTGTCTTGTTCCTCAAACACAACATCGGCCTGGAAAAGACATGAAAGGATACACTGCTGAAAATATATCTACAAATCATTCAATACACACTTCGTAAAGTGTAACAGAACAGTAGAAGAACAGATTATTCCAGTGTAATATTACGAAGGTCTAGATTTAGCAGCTACATTTCAACAATAACACAACATAAACAAGTTTACACGCAAACATTATAAACTCATAGTTAAGACATATTTTCTAGACTATAAAGGTGACGTTAAAATACTAGCAAGCCTGGTTGTAAAACACTCGTCGCTGTTGTACAAGCAATCAAAGTCATAGACGTCTTCAAACAAGTCTACGTAAGGATCCAAATCTTGGGCAATCCAACCTAGAAGATAAAATCTATGCATTGTTTAGAGCCCATACTTGAAAATTTCGAAACCGACTTCAAAGAAAACTACAGAATTACTTTTTTCTGTCACGCTCGAAACTTACTTACTCGTTTACGTCATTTACATACATCTCGGTTATTCATTAACACTTAGAGCTCTAGAGTTGACATAACCAGTGTCTTTCATGAGAGTGTCTACGAAAGATGCTTTCAGTCGTCCAGGAGTTACTTGTCCCAGTGCAGGTTTCCAAAGTATCATCTGAGGGGCTACCTCTTCAGGGTAGCTCACACAGTGACCGGAAAGTCTATTCCCCCAACGTTCGAAACAATTACGAACAAATATGCTAAGGTTGGTAGACGATAGGAGTGATCTCTCCAAACGAACCTAAGATAAGTCCTCCGACTCATGACACGGATTCAGTTATAAGGTCAATCGAAGTTTACTTGATACCACAAAATGGCTACGAGTAAGGTAGTACCCTGTGGAATGGCTTGACTTATACATCGAAAAATGCCTGCACATATAGGTGAAGAACACGCAAGTATCGTGATGAGTAATTGAATCCTTAAGCTCAAATTTCGGTCTGCAGTTTATATTTTCCGTTTAACTTAAATGTAATTTTGCAAATCTTTAACAGATGCTAAAATACTTATTGGTGGCAACAAGATAATAAAATACTTGTAATCACCTGTTCGAATAAGATCAAAGACATTGTCTGTTGTTGACTCTTCTCTGTTGTGGTTTTTGTTGCTACGTCAGCTTCATCAGAAGCTACTGCTTCCAAATCAGTTGCTTTTGACTTACACACAAAACTACTGGAAAAGAATTGCTTCACTGATGTCTCTGGATCCTTCATGGCGTTGTCAGTCACGTCAATGTCAACACTGAATTTGTCGACTCTTCTACTAACTTGGTGAGATTGGGTAGCTTCTCCCAACTGGGTTGTTACCGCCTTGCCAGATCTACATGATGAGGGATTTAACTCAAGGACCTTGAACAAAGTAACAAAATAAAAAAAAATCATGAAATAAAATAAATAAACAGAAGAAAAATAAAGTTAAAAGAGGCACTGACTATTTCAGAAATGAATTATCAAATATTTTACTACTGTTGCTCTTATTCTAAATTCGAAACAGTGGTGAGGTTCTAGGCCAAAATCTTGTCGCTTATTTGTCTGAAAAGTCAAGTCTACTTAACTTTCTTGTCTGTGTGGGAATTGTGTTGCAATTTGCTTGGTATTATTATCAAGTAAACCAAATCAATAAAGAAATTAAAGGTAAAATTTGCTAAAGCTTAGGAAAATTAACGTCAGTAATCTTTTAGGTGTATTTCAGATATTTCAAATGGCATGATTTCGACAACATTGAAGAAGGGAAGTACCAATGCTCAATGTTATGTTTAAAGATGGATTAGTTATTTCTGGCTTTATTGCTACCTTCAAGCATGCTGTACAAAAAGTGACACGATTAAACAAATATCTATAACTCCAGGTAAAAAAGGTATACTCAAACGTTGCAATTCTCATGCACGTAAAAGAAATACTCGATTCGCACAAGAAGATAGAATTCTTTAACTTGGATCTAGGTGTCTCATCATAAACCTTTTTATTCCTAAACAAGAGCACAAACAGGGTCACTCAGTAATACCTCATGATGTTTGAGCAAAAGCAATATATCTTGCCGTTTATTGACTGAAAGAATATAGCTGCAAGCTTAAATTTGGCCTCAGTATAAAGTATGGAAACGAACGTATGGAAATCGTGGGATCGTACTACTTTCATGCTGCTCAAAGATTATCAAAACCATACAACGTTTCACTGCAAGGTAAACCGTTTAGCATATAATCTACTATATCGATGTTGGTCTTACATGCTTTACTTGAACAATTTCGAATGAAGGCAATACAAATTTATAGACCAATTTCACTATTCACGACAGTAGTCAAATAGATCATCTTTCATCAAGGATTCAGCTTCTAAATTTCATTTCAGGCATAAAGTATAAGGAAACAATATAAGCTAACCTTGTAACCAAGTTCATGGGCACATCCATAAACTGCTGCTGTGCTTCCACACCCAGTCTGACCGAGTAAAACCATTGTGTTTGTGAGCATGTCTTCATCATCACTTTCACTGTCAAAATCGGAATCATCCGAATACCTCCTTTGCCTTGCAGAGAGAAAACAATTTGACAAAATACGAAAAGACAAAGGTAAGATGCTACTACCCAGCATTAGATAAGTTATCACGAGGCCCTATACAAATGATGCAATAGCTCAAAATTGTAATCAAGTACGTTCTTTTCAAATGTGATCGTTTGTATAGCATCTAGGCATGGCACATGTTTATGTATTCATTTAAACACTTGGTGAATATTACAAAATATCCACATTTGTTTTTTATAAACACTGTGAATTTTGGATAAGTTACAAATATAGTAGTTTGCAAATAAGTGGGAGGTTGAAGACCGTCAGACCCCGCTTTGGAATCGCCCATGTAGACACAAGTCATAAGAATTTCATGTACCATGATTTTCAATAAAGTATTGATAAATTGATAGGACATTTTGTTTGTTTTTTTGCACTTGCATTTCACTTCATTTAGCAGGTGTTTGCTATGACCAACAACCTAATCTTCTATAATGCTAGCCCTGTATTGCACTACGATGATTGCTAGCCCTGTATTGCACTACGATGATTGCTAGCCCTGTATTGCACTACGATGATTCAATCCACCATATCAAGCAACTGCGTTGTACAATGTTTTAAAACTAAACACAAATAAAGGTCATATTTGATAAACTTTCGCAAAAAAACTATCTGGGGAGCAATTGCTTTTGCATTGCTCATGTTCGTTAATTAAACTAGTTAATGGTTTCCTAAACGTATAACACATACTTCCTTACCTTCTCTTCTTTTCTGAACTCATTTTCCAAACGAACTTCTTATGTCTCCTTTTCCATTCACTTAACCATTCAAACAACATCTCAACACAGTCTTTGTTCCCAATCAGTGCTGACGACATCATTGGAGAGTACTTCTCTGTCCACATCATACTATCATTACACGTTTGCTCATTCAAAACAGGAGGCTCGGGTAAAGATTTAGTTTCATTGTCAGTTTTATCGGCAGAAACATCTTGCTCAGAGGAGGGGCCACATATTGGTTGATCTTCAATCAAAGACTTTTCTGGACTCACTGGCAATTCAAAAACATCCCCCTTTTTCTTCTCTTTCTTGGAAATTCTTTCTTTACGTGGTATAGCTTTGGTATCCATCTGCTCGCTCTCTATAGGCTGAACGGCTTTCAGTCTCAATCTTGCAGATCTCCTGCGTGGAGTGATCACACCGTCCGTGCTTCCGTCTGCACTGTCACTAACTTCACTGTCACCCATCGTGGTACGCTGGATCGTATCCTTTAAAATCGTAAATTTAGATTCCTGGTCTTCAATCTCTAAACCATCTTTTATCCCTGTACAAAAATTATCACTTTTATCGAGAAGGGAGTAAGACTTACTTCTCTGCTGACGCATGCTGCTATCGAGTTGATCTTTGTCAACATCATTGGTCGAGCAATTACTGTTTTCAACGTTATCTTCCTTCGCAAAAGAAGCCTTGCGTCGGTCATTCAGTAACTCTTCGTCTGGCCCTCCATTCTCATCATTTTTACCTGCTACCAATTCTTGTTGTGCACTAGAGTCACACAAAGAAGAGTCATCTTTATTCACAACGCTATTGATGTCATTGGTTTCTACACTGGTACTTACTTCATCCGCTTTCTGATCAGTGGTAACACACGACAACATGGATCTGATATCTTGATTCCGTGGCTTTGTTTTAGTTGAAAGTCTACGTGAGTCAGGATCACATGCTCCCTCATTACCTGATTCCATTGCCATCACTACAGTCAAGTGCTCGGTATTTTCAGGTTGACATGTGCCAACCGTACAAAGCATGGGTTCTATTTCTTTTAAATTTTTAATTTCTTGTATTGGATCACCTATCTCCTCTATCAATGACTCCTCTGCTCGTAATCTTTTTGCTTCCGAGTGCTCTGGCACAGCTGAATCTGACCGCTTCATCTTCCGTTTCCTTCCCAAATGTTTAGTGCTTGTTACCTCGTCATTATGTATGGTTTTACAATCACTTGGGACTCCTCCTGAACTCAGCTCCAAACGTTTTGGTTGGAATAATGTCCTTATGTCAGTCTTTTGTGGTTCTTTAGTAGGAACGTCTTGATTGCACGAATCATTGCCCTTCAGTGCCACTGTTTTTGACTCCTTCCGAGTTCTAAGCTTACCAGAAAATTCACAATTATCTTGTATTGGATTTTCTAAGTGGCAGGCTACGAATGTATTACGGGCAAGACTACTTCTGGTGACCAACCGCAAGCTTCTCTTAAGCTCAGCACTATTGGATTTTTTCCCCTTGGCTTTTACTTTTGACTGAAATGCTTCTTCTTCTTCACAAAATATGTGAGAAGGACGACCTCGTTTAACGCGAGACTTCAGCTTCTCAATTTTTTTCTTTATATGTTGATTTGCAGAATTAGTATGAGCCCTCCCTTTAATACCATTGTTCGCATTTGCTTTACTGTCATTAATACGTGAATTAAAGTAATTAGTCAAAACATCTTCTTTACTAGGCGTCTCAAACTTCTTTGATTTTACTTTACCAAGGTCAGCATTGCCACTGGAGAGGTTCCGTTTTACTTTCACTCCCAAACAATCGTCAGTATCATCGATGGGTAAAGGTGTATTATCATCTTGAGTGAAAGAAGGTCTTTCAGCTTTTTCAACTTTTATATTTTTAAGAAGCATGTCAGAGACGCTGGTCCTCTTCGATTTTCTCAATTCATGATTTGATTTTTTGTTCTTTTTATTTTTGTTTAATTCTGGATTCAAAGTTTCGTTCTTTTTATCTTTTCCTTTCACATCAAAATTTGAGCTTTGTTTCCTCCAGGTTTCCTGTACCACTGACTGGATTAGAAGATACCTTGCCAGACCTAAAACAAAAAATGACCAAATAAACAGCCATGTACCACCCCTTTCATAAGAATTTTTAGGATGATTACAACAATGACAATGATGGCAACACTGCTGCTGCAGTCAAGACTAGTGATAAGTAGAAGTTATCTCCCAAAACAATGTTGATCAAGAAAAAAACAGAAGCAAACATATGACCAACATTAATATTATGTTAATTTAATTGCACGATAGACAAGGACTAAGTCTGCTTAGATGTCAGGATGGTTTACATATTTGGCAGACAATAATTTGTGACGTTTGCGCTATGTTGCTACCTGAAAAATGCAGTTTCTGTCAAGCGATTTCAGTTGGTTATAGGAAACCAGAATTTCAGTCTTGGTCAACATTACATTTGTTGTCTCTGTGATTCTAAAGCTCCACTGTTACGGCATCTTCAGGCTTTAAAACTTTCGCTGATCCTCTTTCAGACAAAGTAATAAACTTGTCTACGCATTGGGATACAGAGTTAACATATTTAGGGCAAGTACATGTTCCAGCTCTAAACAGTAGTTGATCTAACAGCTTTGGTGATGTCAGCACTCATGGGACTAGGTGAAAATTTTCTATAATACTTATAATTAATAATTCTGGTGATTTGTACTATTTCTATGAGCATTCACACAGCTCAGTTTCTTCTAATTCACAGCATCAAATGCCTTCAAACGTCTGCAAAAACCATGCATAAAGTTTGATGCTGGTCTAATGTGAAATCTTAAAGTTGCCACCATTTTAGTGATTGCACCACTAAATGAAGGTTGATTTCCTTAAAGCACTTCCTGTGAGATAGTCTAGAATTAATCTTCTTAAAGCACTTACTGTGAAATAGTATGATTTTGGCAATTATGTGCAACAGATAGCAGGTTATTCCATACCTGTACCTTCTCTTGTTTTTGAGTTTTGGAGTATTAATAGGCAAAATATCGATAAAACAAGCCAAATTAACTTTTCACTGTGTACAAATATGACCACTGGTGACTGGTGGTTAACATGGCACGAGGGGCAATTTATTAATAACCTCAACATGTTTTGGGTGAAGCTCCTGTAGAGATTCATACCCAAAACATAGTTTACTACACCAATCGCTTCAAAAATACCAGTCTTGGTAAATGTAAATCACTTTGCTGCTTATTTGATCTTTCCATTTCTTCAAAAGTATTTGCTTGTGCTGTACTTGGGTAGAGACTGTTGTTGCTCATGGAGGGACAGCAAAATTGTATGCCAGAAATCAAGTTTGACTTAACAATCGCCATCCTCTTAAAATCATGTTATTACTTGACTATGCATGCTCGGGCATGCTCTTGGAGGGCCAAAATTTAATTTGTCCTGCCAGTTCATTTCAACTTCTCCCTCTTCAATCATTTGTCGAGTGCAATGATAGCGGGTGGCAATATGTTTCACTTTTGGCTGTTGTCCTGGGTTGTTAGTTAAAGCAATCACTGCTTGGTTATCCTCTTTAATGACTGTAGGGTCCTTCTGAGGTTCAGACAAATCGCAAGCAAGCGGTGAAGCCAGGCAATTTTCTTTGTAACTTAACACAGTGAAACGTATTCTGCTTCAGCAGTAGACAATGCAACAATGGGCTGTTTCTGGCTTAACCACGAGATTGGTG
>JANTCA010068540.1:0-15779 GCA_024741275.1 Chironex yamaguchii | reverse complement strand
AGATGTATCTTTTGTAGAGCAATTCAGTATATTTTATGTGCCTTGGGATTAAACCCGGACATCATTTCAAACCAACCGTAATAGAGAAGAACCGATCAAGGACACCTCCTAGCTGCTGTAGCTGCTTAAAAATTTTTATAATCACATCACTGACTTTTCAATTAGGTGATAGGGCAAGTCAACACAGAACTTGATGCAAACTGGTCTTCCTTGTCCATTATCTTCTATATGTAAAACTTTACAAAGCTTTATTTAGTGGATGGTACCAGTCCTTAGGCTAAGTTATTTGCAAGAAATGAGAACCAATAAAACTTTTAAGTTTAATCAATTTATCTTGTAAATTGATTAAACAATTCCAGATCATTCACTGTCATATTAAGTAAATGAACTAAAATGTTGAAAACTAACTAGACGTAAGAATTTGGTGCAAAGAGACATTATTACATTAAAATTAAAATGGATAAAGAATATTGAATATTGAATAATGAACTAATAAATTAGAGTGAACTTGAGTCTATGCCTGCTAGACTGTTTTCAGCCTTGAGCAATTGACACATCTTAGAGATGAATCCTGTCGTTTTTCAAATTAGTGTTTAAATTTGAACATCCAAAATAAAAACAACATTTATCAGGGATTAGAAAGGTAATTATAGCTTTAGACGTCAGTGGACTAATTTATGAACATGTAAAAATTAATTTCCAAAGCAGGAGATAATTAGTTTTATGAAAAATGAAAGCAGTAAACTATGTGTCTTTTGATATGGACTATAGACTACGGTAAATGCACATCTGAGTTATTTTTGAAAATTGCATGGTGCAACCGGCAAAAGGGGTAAATGGGCGTGTGTCCAAATGCTTAAAGTGTATTAAGAGAACACACTGCTACTGATGTAAACACTGGGAAGTTGGCTCTTGCACACTTGAGACCTCACTGGAAACTGGCATACTCCGCAGTCTAGTCTTCGACTACTACCGTCATATAAATTATAACATCCAGGCTTTGCCTAGCACTGTCTTATAAATTATAACATATTTCACAGGAACATGACTGCTATACCTTTAACAACAAAATTCGTCCTTGAACAATTTTGAAGTTAAGCTTTTAAAACTCAATTAATACTTTATTTAGAAATACACAATAAGTCATTGACGGCTTGAAAGCACAACTGAAAAACAAATTAAGTACAGCAAATCGTATGCTGAATAACTGAACTCCGTAGTCCATACTCCACTGCTTGTGAATTCACAATAAGACAGCTGGGAACGCAGTAAGATGTAACCACTGCTTGTAGACTTCTTGTAGACTTAAGTAGCAATGTGCAGTGAGCTCTCTCCTCTTCACCCAGCGTGAGATTAAAACGTTTGTCTAAATCAGACATAACCAGTCTCGATGAATCATTTCCGCAATTCAAGTTAACTTAAGAAATTATCTAACTTATACGAAACTATTCTTCACATCAATCATCAGCTAAGAGATATCAACCGCTAAGAAACGGGTAGAAATTTCGGACTCAAAACACGTACATTTTAACCTTTAAGTATTATTCATGCAAGTAAAAATTAAATAGCTAACGAAGTAAGGATAACAATTTATGCGATGTGCCTATGATCACATCTGCAAATTGAACTAGAAATTACCGCTTACAAATGTACAAAAACTGGATGGAAAAACTGGTCGGTACGATGGATAAAGTTCCAGCTCTCTTCCATAATTCTGTAAACAAACTTACCAAGTAATTCAAGTTTCGTGAATCAAAATTCAAGTGCGCGTACGTAATGGATATTTAGCCGTGAACGGTTTTATGTAGATCTTATCATTCCCTGCTCTATTAATAGAATGTATCACCAGTTAAGTTAGAATTCAACAAGAGGTCACTCCAGAAAGACAATTACAACAATCACAGTTCAGCGATCATTAGTCATCAGAAGTGAGTTAGCTACGTTCAGCAAATTACATCAGTGTACACTTACTTCTGAGTTTCTTTATCCTCTGTTTCAAGTGATGGGTTGTGAATAAAGCTATCGAGCATTTCTTTGACCTTCCTGGGACTTGCCGAGCAGATTGCCATGTTTTTTTTTTCACTTCATAACAAGATGCTGAGTACATCCAGTTGGTAGAATGGCCTGATGAAGGATCATGTCGCTGGAACTGGTTTTTTTCAGTAAATGTTGCAGAAGTTGCACAGGTCATAGGGAACCGTGATCGGTAGATGATGTACGAGCTTGAAAGTAAAATAAGTCGAAAGTTTGCCTGTGCAAAGTTTTTTTGCTCCATGAGTGGTACAGTTACAGACCTTTAAGCACAAAGTGCATGCATAATATTATCTATTAGATCCACCAGAGGAAAGCGGAAAGCCTACATTTAGTGTTCTGAGACTTCCTAAAACTCACTACTCATTGAAAAATAAACTACTCCTCAAATGTAATACCCTGACTACAACTATATCGAGACATTTCACTCTCAACTAATGCTTGTTTACAAATGTCAAATGTCGCAGAAGTGTGATAGAAGTGAAGATCCATGAAAAATAATAATCCATGATCATTACAGAAGCTGCCGTCCTTTGCACTGAATCTTAAGCTTGTCCTTTATCAGTCGTGAAGAGAAGAGATTATAATAACACGAACATAAGAATACTAAATCCTCTTCACCTAAATCAATTTAATCTACTTGGTAAGATCAGTCTTCGTCCGATCGAAAATTCACAAAAATAAAATGAATAGCGAATGTGGGCATGTAGGGGCTCTTTGGGAATTTCGATCAAAGTCTAATTTTTGGTATAAGCGTCTGGTATATTAATTTGAGTCTTAATGATGATATTACTGGTGAAAATTCCTTACAGATATTTATTCTACCCTTTGCAAATAGCATCAACATTCTTCATTCATTATTCATCGTAAACGCGAATTTTCTCCTGTTCCTGAAATAGTAAGCATTTGAAACGTATCCACAGTGTCCAAAATTGACTGGACTCATGGATAGTTAAAGCTTTATAATCTTATCAGTATGTTTACATATTTCCTATGTTAGTAATATTTGCTCTTCAATCTCAATCTCAAAGATGGTAACACTCGACCAACAACCTTAACATTCCCACACTAACCAAGCCAATTATCCACCTGTCCCTGTCTATTCACTAATGCACCAATCTTTCAATTAATACATCTCTCCGGCATTCTCTACATTCATACGTATATCAATCCCTGGATTCCCCCGTACGAGTCTACTGTTTTTCTATCCAGTCATTGATACATCTTATAAAATTCTCATCTGTCCGCCTCTCCATACATCAACCTCTCCATTTCTCCGTCCAACCATGCCTAAAAATTACGCTTTCTTTATCCATTCATCCATCCATCCGTCAAACTCTTCTTCCATCCATCCACTCATCTGTCTCTACACCCATCCGTCCATCCATCTATCCATCCATCTCCATCAAACCATCCATCAATCTCTCCATCCAACAATTCGTTTAAGTATCCTTCTCTTCATCCATCAGCCCATCCATCCGCCAAACTATTCTTCTTTGCATGCATAAATCCTTCTCTCCATCCATCCATCCATCCATCTATCCATTCATCCATCCATCAATTCATTCGTCCATCCAACCATCTACCCGTCTTACTATCCTCCTATCTTTTCATCAATTCATCAATTCATCCATCCATCCCTCCATCCAACACTCATCAATCTTTCCATCCATGTCTCCTTCCGTACAATCTTCCATCTATCCATCAATCTAGCCCTCCATCCATCAATCCGTCCATTCATCTCTCTATCCATTTATCTCTTCATTCATCCATTCATCTGTCTCAACATCCATCCATCCATTCATCTCTCCAATACTCTATCTCCATCCATCCATTCGTCCGTCTGCCTCTTTGTCCAACTATCCATCCACCCACCTCTCCATCAATCCAGCTCTCCACCGATCCAGCCATCCCTTCTTAATCCAGCTTTCCATCCATCCATCTATTCGTCAGTCCACCTCTTTCCATTCATCTGTCTCTCAATTTTTCCATCTCTCCATCTCTCCATCTTTTCGTCAATAGATCAAAGTACTCTTCAATCCATACATTCAACTAAACAACCATTCATCCAACCATTTCTTCATCCATCCATTCACTTGTCCATCCATCCAATTTACGAAGTTCTTGCTATGTTTTAGTGTAGGTTATTCACTGGCTAACAATATAGGCCAAAAGAATTGAGATGACATTTAAAAGACATTATGCAACTTGGTTTTTGTTAACATCCATATTTAATGCTGGTACTAAATTTTACATTCTTGTCCAAAGTCAAATTGTTAGTCCTTATATAAAGAAACAAACATAGCGAGTTAAACGATAAAAAATTAGCTTCTCTGTCAGTTTACAAAAATTTTGTACTGCACTCGTGAAAACTAAAATAGTTTTTAACGAAAAAATTTGTAATCACTACCTTTCTTACATGCTAACGGTCGTTGGAAAAGATCCCGTAAGTGCTTATGCATGGAAACGTTATGTAGCTACTTACTAGTATGCTAGATATTGATATTCTCCGCGGCTCAACGAGAGGAACCTCCACGTGGTGAGCCGTGGATCATGCTGTTTTCAGTATGAACGAATCCTCTCAACCCACAGGTACCGTGTTCTTAAATTCTTATTTTTCGGGGGCCACAAAACTTCGTGTGTCTAAAGTTCGCCCAGCATTTCACTCTCCGTGTAAGTACTACTTTTGAACTCGTCAACTCTACTTCATCGGGTAGGGTGTAGGGTGATTAGCGGGAGGCGTCTAATGACCGCATATGTTACGTGAGCCCTCAAAGTGGACTTTGAGATTCGGTGCCGTTCACTAGGTAGTCCGTATGTACGACTTAGACGCTTAGATGCAAGGCTGGTTTGTATAATGCATATATACATACATTGATATTCTAGAGCACAAGTTTAGAAGAATAAGGAGTAAACGTGTTACTATAGGCACAGTTAGATTAACTGCAGATTCCTTACTTCTAACAAGAACCTAGGATAATGTTGTGATATGTCAACCTTTCAGTCTATCTTAATAGCTAACAGGAGCTCTAGCCTGTCAACAGCGATAGTATCAAAGTTAATACTGTGTTTCTTTCCTCTTAATTCGTATTGTTCTAGAAAGACTTGTACTATTACTTGCAATCGGTAGAATAAATCGGCGAAAATTCGTGGATGAGAGTCTCACTGTCGAGACGTTTTTGGCTGAAACCACAGAACCTTGAGAAGGAGCCCTATGCAACATATCAAGATGAGTAAATATAAAATATGTGCTTACTTTAGATGTAGTACATGTCATCGCAATTATGCTTACTTACAAGAATGTCTTCTAGTTTATAGGGACCGTAGAAACGGGAGGTTGGGGGGCCGCTAACGCCTCACTTTTGACAAAAAGTTATTAATAAGAAAAAGAATTCTGCGTGCTTATGCAATAAACTTCCTGAATGCCCTCTCCCCTTCTCACCATTTTTAATATGCTCTCTTGTAACATTTTAACAATCTAATATCTGTATCCAATGTTACCCAGTGACATAATTCAGCGGATTGACACTATGAACAGGCGAGAAACTCGATCTTGTGCCTATTTATTGCACGTTCTCTCAATGATTTTTTTAAGATCTACAAATAATGAACAACAAAACCGTGGCTCATTAATATCCAACTACATTGCATCTTATTTGTCTTTAAAATTGAGAGAATAAGTTACTAAACGCCAGTATTTCAAATTCGCTAAACATGACTGTTTAGCAGATCACGGAAGACTCCATCTCAAGTAATAACATAATTGGGTTAATTGCTTTGAACTATCCCGAGGATTTACCCTTGGGGGATTGCTCAGGGTGCAAATATTTGTTAGCTGTGTTACTTTCTAGAAACTACTGTCTGTTTTGGTTTTAAAAATGATTACCAGAGCGGCTCCTTCTTCGATATTTGCTGTGGTAGTCAAACTGTTTTTGATTAAGGTGAGCTTACGCATGTTTGAGGTACGGACAAAAGCACAAGACAAAAAACAGAGGATGGAAAAAAGAAAAAGGCGGGACGGTAGAAGGACTGGAGGCTGAAGAGAGGAAATAGACACCAGTGCAAAAAGATGCAAGTAGTATAAAGAGATATTTCAAAACACAAAGGAAGAGAATAAAATAGTGTAAGAGTAGGTGCGAAGAAGGGAAAGAAAGGAATATGAAAATGGATTATACAAATCTAGTTATAACCTGGAGGACAATTAAAATGAAATTACTTGAAATAATAAATTTTAACTTAGCTTACTTAACTTCGTTTTGACACTGATACCTTTTGGTAGACAAGCTCTCGTTAAATGTGATTCAGAAATAGAATGCTGTAATCAAAACGTATCTCAAATCTAATCATGCGGCTTAAATTGTTTTGGCTGTTTGTTCTCTGATTCGATGCCTATTATTTTCACAACCCGGCTGCCCTGGAAATAGAATTTTGACCAGAGCCACAGTTTTCTTGTTGATATCGACTTCTGCTGCACGAACGACACTGTAAACATGTCAGAAGCAAAAGCATATCATACCATCTGAATAGCATAATTCATAACAGATTCAACGATTATTTGTCAGGCAGACTAACGACCAAATACACCATGACACGCAAGCAAAATAAAAATCATTGGTAACCACCAGGTGACCTGTTTCTAAAGTCGTTTAAGCAATACATAGCTTAATATGTATATCAAAATTACTAAGACCCCGTTTACACAGCACGGATCCATACAAAATGTGCACACATAGGTTTATCGTTTACACTACTGGATCCATACCGATATGGACTTGCTAATTGGGCGGTCTCAATGTAAACGGGTATTGACTTGTTTGTGACTTGGATCTAGTGTAAGTGCTAACAAAACTCGTCATGGATCCAAATTTGATCCGTACCAGTGTAAATGGGATCTAGGTCCAAAAAATTAAGCGCTAGACGTAATTCTCCAGCAATGTTCCACTTGGTAACTACAATTAAAATAGCATTACATTACAACATAATTTTATTTCTAAAAACCTTTAAGTGGCAGACACCAAACTTTACAAGACGCATCGATATAATGAGACAGCCGAGAAAGGGTTAGCGCATGAGAGCCATAGTCTTGAAAGAGTTGAAAATAATTCGCTAATTAGTTTTTCCGAGACTCAAGGCGGCATCTGCATTGAGCCCTAGTAATGTGCTGCAATGAACATTAAGCTCTAGTAAGGGGGCCCGGTTTAAAAAAAGATTCTGGGGCAAGCCCCCAGTCCCACGTTCTTTATGGCATCGCTCGATTTTAGCCCCCCTCCCACTTTCAGACCCCTCCGCGGTCCCTGGCACTGCCTTTTCTTTATAGCATCCTCACACAGACCTCTTATCGAGGTACAAGGTTTTCTAGATTTAGCAGGGTGATCGGAGGGCAATTAAACAGCTTTTGGCCAATTTAGTAATCGTACCCATTTGTTCACCACGATAATAACCTTGTGATCATGGAATCCAAAGTTGTGTACTTATCACAACGCGACCATCTGTTCTCGTCTACACAACAAGCGCGGTAATATTTCTTTTGGATACAAAGAAGGAAGTAACGACTTGGCTTTAAATTTTCCCCAAATCAAACTCAAAGCTAAGCTTTGGCTTTCAGAGATAGTGACTGGGCACTGTTACATGCCTACCACAAAGTCTATAATCATTGAAATCACTAGTCTGATATTTCTGCTGTTATTAAGTTCGGCTCATATTTTATTGCAAATCTAAACTGTTTTAATATACTTGAACAATAAAGGGCAAAACCAAAATGTCAATTTCCATATTCAAAGGATCATAAGAATAAGCCTTGCAAAAGAGGACGAAGATAAAATAATTCTTACACATAGTGATCGACTTTGATTGTGAGACATAACAACATCTTAACAAAGAACAGGGCTGGGTCTTCGTCAGACCACTCATGTGAAGCCATAAGTTTCGAAGTACCACGTACACAGAACACCAGGTGTTTTTCTGCGGGAGACAATTGTGTGCTCCTAGTGCTGTGGGGTGTTGCATCACGTGCCTGGCGCAATATGCGTGGAGTAAAGGGACGATCAAAGGGCAAACGTCCTAGAACATGCTTGCAGTACGAGAAGACAACCAAAGCGCATAGATCAAATATTACAGGATATGTTTGCAATACACGTAGGCGCCAAAAGTGCTTACGTATGATTGGGAGACCAAAAGGCGACCAAAGGTCAATTTGGTGAAGATATCTTTGAAATATCAAGACGTCATTGTGCATTCCCGTTAAAATGCTGTTCATAGTCATTCTAACACAAAACACGACAAAAGATTCGTTCACTTTTGCGGTGGCCGTCAAAGTCTAAACTGGAGTCAAAGCCGTACCCAGTAACACAATGTAATGGAATTATTTCTACCCACTAAGCGCTGACTGACGAAGCGAATACTCTATCAAGCATATACATTGTTTCCTCAGTTGATATTTTATTGAAACAGATGCAGTTTTGCAGTTGTATAAAATACACGCAAGTCCTTGTTATTTTTTCCGCAAAAGAATTTATGTGTTTATCGGGGTTTGCTTGTGTGTTTGTTGGCTAATTTTTCGAATATCTCAAAAATTTATAAAAGTGCCATTCTAAAACTTTTAAGGTATGTTGGTAGCCTGACTGGCTTCAGCTCATTCTTTCCTGTGATGATCCAGATCAAATCCTGGATCCTGGATCACTTGAAAACGTTTCGTAACAATGTCTCCTTCAACTTCAGGCAGTGAAGAAGTCTTGATGGATATAAGCCAGTTACCATGGCGCCTATTACAGCAGCTCATATTTGCAAATTATATCATCATGAAACCACAACTAACATGGAAATCATGATAGTAACTCATGTTAACAAATCACCTATTAGTACAAATCATTTAAATATTCATATTGACTTAGCAGGGGTGGATGGGATGCGCTCTCGGACTTCTTCTAGTTGTAAACGTAAACAACTGCTTGTAAAAATTAGAGCGTCCACCTATTCGATATCAGTAATCACAGAAATCTATGTATTAAAATTCTAAGACAACCTCTTAGTATTGGTTCTAATCTACCTCAGCAAAAGTACAACGTGATTACATGTGCAAAATAGCTCCCGTCACTGTTGTTGTTAATACTCCACTAAGACATTATCGTTACTTAAATTGAAATATCTAATTTTAATTAGAGGTTTCCATCCAGTACAAGACAGAGCAAGTGAATGCCATTACTAACTTTATAGATCGTTACCGAAGTAAACAAACACCTTGCATTTTTGTCAGTAAAACCCCGTCTATATTTTATATCTTCTCCCATCCTGCTTTGCGCGACTGGTAAAGATAGTAAATCTGGTTGGATCAAGATAATAAAAGAAATAAAATAACCAGTTGCGATTGGTTCAGGCGACGTAGGACGGGGGAACTGAGTGTTCCGAAACAACAGTCTGGTTTAAAATCACTGTTATTGACTTTGATTGGACAATAGTAGTCACTGTACAATTCTCTGCGGCATACCTCTAAGGCTCCTTTGATTCACAAGTGAGCCGGTATCATATGTCTCCATTACACCTTCATATACTTACCCTCCCCATTAAAGTAATACGTGATCGATCTATTGCCGGTTCAAGTAACACGTGTACATATTCTCTCTGCCCAGGGGGTTAGACCTAATTCTGGATATATCTATATATCAAGGCGACACAATTATATCAAACTGTGGCTAATGTATGCTACTTGTGCATAAAGGATAATTCTGTTATATCTCTGTTTTGCTGGCAAGAAAAAAATAAGCATGAGGCGACAGTAGCTCCCTACACAGACCAAGGATAAGGAACCTCCAACGTGCAATTTCATAATGGGGGTTAGCAAGAATATTTTGTAAAATATTTGTTGTGAATGACAGTCAGTATTAAATTTATTTGGGAAAAGAGCTACTCTGATTTTTATCTACAGCAGCTACTATGAGGTAAGTCAAGCCAAGGCAACTTTAAAACGAGGCCAGCATTTCTGATCTAACAAGAGGCCTACATTGCCCTAGGTCTCCGTTAATCTGTCAAAGGACCGCTTATTAGTTGCAATCTTACTAAAATATAAAGCACGGTAGATTCTCTCCTCTGATCCGTTCTTTGCAACGAACGTCTTTAAAACCTAATGGCATTCAAGATTTTCGGACATTTTCGGACAGCTGCTGCTACAATAATGCTGACGGGCTTTCGTCCACTTTATTTCGAATTTGCCTGTTGTCGGAAATATTGATCTCAAAGGTGCCATAGAAGTCAAAAATTGCCAGAATCCCCTGAGAAAAAAAAACATATGATTTAACATTAGGCAACAAAGCTTGACAATTGACGTGTTTTGACTTCAAAATAATCAAAAGATATCAAAAGTAGCACTTCGTTTTTACCCCGTTAACATCAGCTATAATTACTACAAATCCTTCATGCTCCTTGACCATATATCAGGGACATTGAGTTACAAAACTTACTCAGTTTCCTAAAATACTTGCCTTGAGCGAAATATTGATACACTTCATTGCACTCCGAGGACGGTATGGATCAGTACCTACGCAAACCTAAGATCCATAATAACGCATAGGCTAAGTCCTAAAAGAAATTTGGGGTTGCTTGCAAAATCTGGCACTAACGGAGGCGAAAGCCTAACACAAAAATCAGATTGACTTAATGAATTTCCCCTTGTCACGTCGTTCAATTTCGGCGCGTCATACCATGAGCTTTAAAAGTCCTTTACTACATCTTTGTGTCGGAAAGGAACATCGACTTAAGTGTTCACTTTAGAATGTAAGGGTTGCAGGTTCGAGCCCGGTTGGCTCCTTTTCAAGGCAGCTATTGTCGTAATGCTTGACTCGTGAGTAATAAATATTAAATGCATTAATGTGTCCGCTGACATAACACTTAAGCATCTGGCACTCACGAGGGCGAAAGACGAGTAGGAAAAAAAATGAACGAGTTTTCCTCTCTCTCGCCGTTAAATTCTGGCTCATAATACAAAGTCTTCAAATGTTCTTCACAAACTTTTGCATCGGGATTGAATGATATAATTGAACAACTTTTTTGTTGTACAAAACTTGAAAATCGCCTTGAAAATTTGCGACATTGCGCTAAAAACATACTTAAAAACTTTTTTCGTCTGATCCTCTTCAGAGTATGAACCTTTAGAAAGGAAAGTATATGGCAACCTATTTATACGAAACATGTATCAAAACTAGCCAATCATAAACAAGAAAGAAAAAATGAAGAAACAATACATTATTGGAAGAGTCCAAGTGAAAAAACGAGGTCCTTCTGGTTATAGAGTACTATTTTTCTTCTTTTAATGTAGACAGACTCCAAAAAGCTTTTAAGTATGTTTTTAGCGCAATGTCGCAAATTTTCACGGCGATATGATATAATTATAAACATGAATTCAAATATTAATACAAACATACAAAAGTAACAAACAAACGTACCCATATGACGACTGACACAAATATAAACATTTGGTAAATTATTTTATCGAATAACGTTATTTATATAACATAAACATATAAGCAATCTAAAATACACATACAAAAATATGTAAATAGAGATATATATACGGAAATAAACATGGATAGACATTCAAATATAAATGTTTTATATGAATTCCAATATAGATACGAATAATATCTATAGTATTGATAAATTATAATTAATCAACTCAATATGAAAATGTTAGTTACATAACCATACATAAGTCATATCAGTTAACAATTCTGTAGTGGTCTTAAATTTTTTTTGTAGACCAAGTTCTGTAATCCGATAGACTTGTAAAATCATATAATGAATAGACAACTCAGCAAAAAAACAGGAAATCATATACTGTCTAAATATCTCAGATCCCGTTTAAAAGATGTGGGTAGCACAAGGCTATGAAATGATAATGGCATGGTATCTCTTGTTCTTAGGCCAACCGTCTACACGATGCCGACACCAATCCAGTATGAGAAGGTGTCAAGCAGGATTTAAACCATGTTGATAGCTATTCCGGTACAGGTTTATGCCGGTATGATAACGACATCGTGTAAACGGGTCATGTCGGCATGGTGACGGCATGATTTCATGTCGTTTTTGCGATAAAACAGGAAAACAGTCAATAAAACGATAAGACCAGCGCACAATTAAAGTCAAGTGACATCACAGCCATTGTCTTACCAAACCGACATAATATCATGCCGTATCTTGTAAACGGCTTCAGAAAAGAAATCACAAACTTTCCCTTGCCTGCATGGTTTCACGCCGGTATCAAATTATACCACCACTCTAACGAAATCATGTAAATGGGGTCTCAGAACTCAACAGGACAGTATTGGAAAAATTCAGCGTTACCTTAAATAAATAATATTCAGTTGGTCCCAAGCTTTAGCGCTTTCATTCGCCGAATGGCTGCTGTTGCATTAAATGCTTGCTGTAAAGAAACAATTAATATTACCATAATCAGAGGAGTAGTGGCAATTTTTAAACAATTCTTATTTCTTCGCCAACACCTAGGATAGTCAAAACATACTATATGCGTACTACTATCGCTATTATAATTATTATCATGATCTTCATTATAACTATCATTGACATTACACTCCTCGTCGTGCTCGTCATCGTCGTCATCGTCATTATCATCATCATCATCGTAGTAGTAGTAGTAGTAGTAGTAGTAGTAATATTAGTAGTAGCCGTTGTCACAATCATTATCACCGTAGTTGTCATGATCAACTTCATGACAGTCGTGGCCATAGTTATAGTCATCATAATCATCGCAACCGTAGTAACAATAATAGTAATCATCTTCATTTTAGTCGTCGTCATAACCACCATCTTTGTCATCACCAGCAGCACCATTATGATATGCATTAAACGGTACAGCAATATTAGCAACATCATCACAATCCACTAATCTTCACCACACAATAATCGTACACAATAAATATTTGTTGTTTTCAGGTCGTACGTATTGCCTATTATGGATATTCTGATTACCTAGTTAACTAAGACCAGTCGGCATCATGTGACAGTTCCACAGATATTTCAACAAGGTCAGTGAAACCTATAGACAAGTACTACAATAATAACTGTTAACAGATATCTTCAAAAATTACAGTCATACTACAAGATTAGAAGATTTCATTGGCAAGTGAAAAGGCACCGATAGCAGGATAAAATACAATGAGAATACCGTAGAGAACATCGATGGCATACCCTAGACACAGGACAAGCAGCATTTCCATTCAACTGAAAAAACAACACCGAACAGCAGTATTTGGAGTACAATGAGACATAACGTCCCACAAAAGAGGAGGAGCAAGTAAAAGAGAAAATAGGAACAAAGAAAAGAGGAAGCAAAAAAAAGAGATGGAAGAATAAAAATAAAAAATTGCTTCGATAATAGACGTCATTCTAAGATCTTTTAGATTACCTTCCATTTTTGCCTAGCAAAATTCTTCTTAATTTGCGTTGAGACCGATTCATGAATGTTCTTGGTTCCCGCAGTATCTCCACAAATCCTAAAACAGAAATTTTAGATCAAAATACAAGTTTACTAGCACCACTTACTAAAATATTGCTTTCGGACCTTTAGCACAGTGTAGAGAAGGGTAAGGGCCACTTTATCTGATTTTAACTATTATACATCTCACTGACTTCAAGTGTCACGCAGCTCACTGATATAGAGCATTATACTTCATAATGACTTAAAGAGTCATAATTCTCGCAGATTTTAAATGTCGTGCATCTCACTGATTTCTACCTTGTATGTTTGGGCTCCCTCCACTGTTTTTAGACAGAGACTTTCCTTTCTCTGTTTCGACATTCCCGGCGTTAAGTGTGCGATCTTGGAATCGAATTCGTAGGATTTTATGATTGAAGTCTGCATACAGCTTCAGGAAAGGTCCTTTTAGCAGCCAGATAACCAATCAATCAGCTAGCCAACGAATCGACCCTGAACGCTAAGTTTTAGCTTTAATAAGTTTTAAACTTATTCAATAATTACTAGGCAATGTTCGTTGACATACTTTCAGCACACGACTAAATAACCCTATAAAAAAGTTTTGTATTACATAACATATAAAACCCTCAAAAGGTGGATGCTCATGACAACAATCGAAGTGTCTCTACTTATATTTACACTAGCACATACTATGCTACCAGTGGCCAACAGTTAAAATAACAAAATACAAATTAAGTTACGATTGTGAGTAGTTAATTCCACTATGATTAGGCTAGATGATCAAAGAATTCTACAGTCTTCTTCTCAATTTATCGCAATGAAGGAAAAATGGGGACAATCAATTCGTCATAAAAATGGTCATGGTTAAAAGAAGTGAAGGCGTGCGTACTGAAAAAAGGTTATTCAAAGCGTAAAATTAAGTCAGTAATGGTAATAATATTTAAAACCAGTTCATCTTGGGTTACGAAGTTAAATTCCAATTTTTAGTCATTTTCATAAGTTTCATTGACTTTATCATCAGTGATGCCAGGGAATAACCGCCATTTGTTCTTTGCGTCAATTAATACTTTCAAAAGTGTTAAGAATACCTACCAAGAGTGCTTTAGAGCATCGCAGCAACTATACCGCTTTCTTGGATCCACTTGCATCAGCCGACTGACGAAATCTCTCGCTGTTGACGAAGACAAATTGAAAATCTGTTATATTACCAATGCGAACAAGTGTAAAATTTTGATAGAAAACGAAATTGCCGACTTATAAAACGCATTGTATTTATTTGATCTGTCCATTTATGTGAAGAATGCATTATCTAGGTCTGCCTATCTAATATACTATTTGGCTATCTAGTCACTATGTAAATAACAGCGAAGAAAAAAACTGTTTGCTGAAAACATATATTGACCAAGGAATGCAATTAATGAGATTGTAAGAAAAGTCAAATGGACACGAATTTTAAAAAGATCGATACTTACTTGTATATATTATACTATTGCTAGTATGTGTTAATTTAACTGCAGGTTTTAAGCAAGGATATATAGAACCCTTTATAATAACTTTCAACTTAATAATGGCACACCTTTCCCACGCCCCTATATGTCACGAAACTCAATATTTAGAAAAGTAAGGAAAGAATATTTAAATAGGCAGAATGTTTCATTTGAAAAGCCTTAGACTAAACGTACAACTGCGTGTGTAGATGAATATATCTGTTTGTTTTGCATGTAGGGACCACGAATAAGTGTGCACGTGTGTATTTGTGTATGTACTCGTGTCTAAGGGCAATTGTGTGCACGTTCGTGAGTGTCTGTCAAAGTATGAGCCTGTGCCACTCTAATATATAATGCAAGTTTCACGATAATTTAAATTTAAATTTATTTGTATGTTGTATCTTTTCATCGCAGAAGCGAGGATGTAAGTGTTTTTCCATACATGCATTCATGCAGATCCGATGGCACATACGTATACGAGCGTGGTTGTTCCACAATATAAACACAAAGATTTGGGTGTTGCTTTGAGTTTCAGGCTCGACTCCCACTTAGTTCAGTGGTAATTCTCCACTTTTGACTATATACATAAACATATACATAAATTACTCATAGCCAACACTCACCAATAATGTACAAAAATTGTATATGATTCAAAAATACACTATTCTCTGACGTTTGATTTTATCTTCATCAGAATACTTGTCTTACATATCTCATTCCTAATTAAATACATTCAAATGTAAAATGTAAAGACAAATACGTCAAAGCACTGTCTCTGTTGAGAATACGATACGATACTATATATATATATAGTATCG
>JANTCA010068529.1:0-15779 GCA_024741275.1 Chironex yamaguchii | reverse complement strand
AGATAGATAGATAGATAGATAGATAGATAGATAGATAGATAGATAGATAGATAGATAGATAGATAGATAGATGAATACAGAGACAGAAAGATAGCTAAACAGATAGATAAGTAAAGAGGACTGGGACCAAAATAGAGACAAAGGGCAATAACAGAGGTCGACCTCGACAGATGAAAGAACCAGGGGAAAGTAAAATCTACAAATGGGTGAGAAAAAACACGAAATAACTGGAAAAAGTAGAAAGCAAGTGTGGATATGGGGGTCAATGGAAGTCAAAGTCCAAGCTGAGTCCGTCAGAGTAAAGGGTTCCTCAAGTGTCGATAAGCCGTTTCTCAGTTGTGAGTCTACGGTGGTGGTCTCTAGTGTTGTAACGAACGAATACCATAGCGTAACAAAGGCCATCCAAACGGAAAATTCCCGGATGGGTCGTCTCTCCTCCATAGGGATGTTTAGTTACAAATTATACATTTTACTTTTTAGACGTTATCATAAAGGTTCTACGTTAGTAATGAGTTTGCTGTTGCATTCCTCTACCAACGCTTCCTGACTTATCAAACTGGTTTCCCAACCAAATGAGCAGTACGCAAAGCCAAAAACAGTAGCCTTTACCTCGCTGTTTATTACTTCACCGGAAAGAGGGAAATTTCAAAACTGACATAAGCTTTTACTCTAGGGCCACAAATATAACAAAACGACTCTAATAATGGTGTCAACATATGCCAAAAGCCGTAAATTAAGTTTATACATAAAGAGCGAAGGTAGAGTTCTTGAACACGTTATATTAATTGCATTCTAAATTAATGACGCCAAATACGTCAAAGTTTAAAACGCGGCTACCATGTTTAGGAACAAAACAAAATATTTCAAAATAATTCATCTAACATACGTAAACTACATTAAATTCCACATTCGGCAAACGAAAACAAGCTTATTCAAATAGCTGAAACTCAATTTTTATACGTAGTCAAAGTTAAATCAAGTTGGATTACAATCAATAAGGCGACCTACATTCGTTGTGGTTTTAACAACGATGGCTCGAAGTCTTTTCAGTAGATGACACAGGGCGTTTGCAAACTTTCTTTCGGTTGCGTACAGTTCTAGAATATTCACTATTCTGTACATTCGACAAGCGTTTCAAGAACCTCAACTTCAGCTTTACTGCTTCCCCGTCGATGTAATTATTAAACCTCCATATGACCTATTTTACTCTCAGACATGATCAATGTCACACGTCAGACGTCGGTATTTTCCGGGACTGGTGGAGGGAAAGCTCCAACTATACGCTGATTTGAAGCAAGGTCCCCTGCTTCCTGAGTCATATGGTTTACTAACTAAGCCACTCCAACTTTATCCTTACGAGAAACTATCTCCATGCGCACTAATTTACAAAGTAAGCAATCATATTCTCTGCGCCATCGCCTCGTGCAACATCAAACTTAAAACGGACATGCAGACGCCCTATCTTACTTCATATTTCGATAAAAAATAATAACTTCGAGTATTCATCCTTTTAAGAAACCGCTGGCCATATAGAACAAGATCATTGCAACAAGTTGAGATTTTGAAGATCTTAAGCAGGGTGCAAATAAATTATAATTATCGTATGGTCTTCAATTCCGAAGTCTGCTTGTATGAAGGCGTTGATCGATCTATTGCGGCAAACTTAACACTGGTTGTAACTGGAATAATGACGAAAAACGATAAAAGTTCGCCGTTTTTTACAAACCCTTATAGAAACCCCTCGTGGAGCAAACTAGTCTTGAAATTGCGACATTGCGCTAAAAACATATTTAAAAACTCTTTTCATCTGACACTTTTCAGAGCATAAATTGTCAAAATGGTAAGTATTGATATATAGCAATCTTTTTATATAATGCGCAAATCCGCAGATTTCCAAGGTGATTTTCAAGTTTTGTTCCACGAAAAGACTGTTGAAGTATACTAGTTCATCAAATCCACTTTTATATGGCTTGATATTTGAATTTACGTCTGCTACTCTTATCTTAGAGTCGCCCGAATAGTAATACAGGGTACAAAAACGTGTTTTAATTGAAAGGATTTTTTGCAAAATCCATTAGGCGATTAAGATAAGTTACAATTGAAAACATTTTGTCGCTGGGAGACACCTCAAAACCCATACAACGAAAGTTTAAAAACAGATCAATTTTAACAGCGCAATAACTGCAGGAAGACAAAGTTTATCAACGAAATATACAACAAGTCACCTCCGGAAAACAGCTTTGTACTGAAATACGAATTGACAACAAGGACAATACCTTTTTAAACAAGAAAGAACCAGACAGAAGCGTTACAAGATAGGTCTTTCCTCAAACTGCTGAAACCATAGCTCAATCGTAGTGCACATTAGCAAAATTTTGATATCAGTTCATTCCAAGGTATATAAATAATGACCATTAAGGCGATTAAGAATTGCAAAAGTGGTGAAAAAAGGAACGAAAATTGCACGTAATTGTTAGATCAACTTTAATAGCTGAAACAGTGAAACATAAGCAAATGCTATTTTCATGATACTCTTCAAGTGTCTGAAAGTCAGAAAGATAAAAAACTCGAAACGCTCAAATTCTGATTGAAAATCAACCAGAAAACACCCCAAAAGACCGCGTAAAAATGATTAACATTATTTAAAGAAACCGAACGAAAACGCCATTTTTCTATGTCTTTAATGTGTTGTGTCTTCAGGCTTTGAAAGACGGAAATTTTTTTAAACTCTTTAGTGAAAAAAACGACCTTGCCTCACCAAAGATTAGAAAAAGGAACAATTAAATATATTTTGGCATTTTCAGTAAATAATAATGTATACAACTATCTCAATTTGGCTATAGTTTTACTTCTGTCAACTTGAAATGTCACTTCAGTAAGGGGAACTTTTGTTTAGCAAACACTACATAGAAAGAGGTTTTATAGTCACACAATCGTTGCAATATGTGGCATACTTAGGCTACCATTTATTGGACACTACAGAATGTCCAAGAGAGAAAATGTTCTGGATGATGGTCGTCTTTGTAGGTTGTCTTGAAATGTTTTAGAACTTTGCTTCCCTTTAAGACAGCCAAGAAAACCAGCGCTTCGGATCCAGAGACTCATAAAATAACAGTTCTGCGCTTTCTGCGGTTAGCTGTAATTCAATCTGCATTCTGATATGAAATTTTTGGTTTTTTGTTTATCTATTTTTCTGATCTTTTATTCTCAGAAGAACGTGTGGCAAAAGATCGGTTTTAAATGCTTTAGCAATGTTTCAACCTGACAAGCTGGCTTTTCGAGTCGAAAAATGCTTACGAAATGACTTTTGAATTCTAGTCATTTGTCCTAATGACAGGGAAGACGCAAGTCACGGGAAATATCTGAGATGGCGAAAGGACTAACTGTAATGTTAACTTTATGCAATTAAATTTGAACTTATATTTCGCAAGTAAAGGCAGCGAGTAAATTAGATCAATTAAATGTCGGCCAACCTATCCAGTTCAATACTCACATGCCGCTACGTATCTGCTAACTCAAGTAAATGATTCACGCATCCTCTAATAAGTAATTTTAAAGACAACACGACGAAAGCAGGAAATGTTGCGATAGTGTTGGCTCTTCAGACTCTACACTGATTCTTTTATTTACTTTTCTAAGGCTACATGGTGTCAGTGACAAAACGTAGCTCAAACAACAGCAAAGAGAACAAACTGTTACCTCTAGGCGTTCCGGTGCGCATGTCAACATTGTTCTGATCTGAGGCTCACTCAATTTCGTTTCATCAACAGCAAGCACCGCTTGATATATTTCTTCCAGTGGCATTTTCAGGTGTCCGAGAAGTATTGCTAAACGACGAGAAAATAAGTAACAAAATTAACTTAGCTGCATGTAGTCGACATAATGACGAGTCATTACCTAAGGTACCTGAAAATGTACGATTGAGTGACAAGGTTATAATAGTCTAGACATACAATAAACCAGTCAGCGTATTAGATATTTGTTTGCCTTGATACACTTTAGCCATATTGTTTTACACATTGCCTGGTCTAGCAACGGGCACCCCCTAAATGATAAATGATAAATGGTCAAATCTTACCGAACAATTCCTATAGGGATCAATAATTCAGGCTTTCGTGGAGCTACAGTATCGTTTTAAGGCTATGGTTTTCCAAACAAGCCTTCTAGGGCAAATACAAAATTATTGTAGGATTTAATAAATAATAGATAATCGATGTATTAAATCATGCCATAGTTTGCTCACTGCCATGGTTATATCGACAACTTGATGAAGACCTAAAACCTGACTGACGTTAAGTCTCAAAATAGGTTAGTGTTAAGTCAACACAGCCATGCCAAAAAGGTTTTTCCCGTCTCATTTTCATTTGAAAATTATTTTCTAGTGTTTGTGTTTCTGCTACAATATATAGCTTGCAGTATCAACTTTTGAAAACCAGCTCGAAATTCGAACGGAGTAAATTACAATAGTGACTGTCCGTATATCGCTTCTCGGTTGTGGCATGTACCGGCGTACCTTTAATAAGACAGGAACGATTTAAAATACCAGCCAACTGTTTCTCACAAAAGCTGGCCGAATTTGGCAAACTTGAGGATTTACAGCTGCTATGAAAGTATTGCACTGTTTTCCGGAATCGATCTTCAAAAATGACATCCAGTCTGTAATATTTAATAGCTTAGGAAACAATCGGTAGGACTATCAAAGACTCCAACAGTCCAATGAATCTCAAGGACGGAAACAGAGGCAAATACTGAAAAGTGGTCAGCCTTCACAAATTGTCTGCTTTGTCCTAAATTTCAGATACCACTTTGTATGGCTTAGGAGGAGAATTTAAGATAGAGAAGTGCGGATAGGACGGTCGACAGACGTCGAAGATGACCCAAATTCTACCATATTCATTATAGAAGTGGATGTCCCTCTTATACTCGTGTCAACATTTTGAGCTATTCCCTCAGCAGCGGTGGTATTTATATTTAAGACCTCAGCAGGATGACAGCTGAAGGGAAAAACGACTCTTGCAGAAGGCATCGAAACTCGGACCGTTAATTTGAAATCAATGCCAGAAACACGGTATGTATGTCGACCAAGTTCCCTTGAATCTTTAAATTAAAGAAATCGTGAACAGTTTTCTCTCAAATCTTGACAACAATAGATGCTAAAGTTCTCCTCAGCGGATATGTTACTGTCCAATAAGACGTCTTGTGATCATCTGGAAGCGACTTGTGCACCACGGGTGACGTTGTTATCACTGGACTTGTCGACTTTCAGTGTCTTCTTTCTTCAATGTGTTTCAACAAACAATACCCAGTAAACCACAGATTGATTTATGTGGTTGATATACGTCCTTGGAAATGGTCCATTACACACTAATAAGGGCCTATCATTCCCGATATATTTTTTCATCAATGCCGCTGACATAAAGTCGAAAGCGCAAGTCCATAAAAGAATGGTTAATACTGACCAAACTTTCAAAACAACAGGACGTCTAACGAACAGTTATTTAAATTAACTTGTAATGTGCACTTCTTTTGCAGAACAAAATGTGCAAGGATGAAGCCCGGCTTAAACTTAAAACTTTTTCACCATCAATCAAATGGGCCCCTCTTCGTAAGAAAAGAGCCGCCTTGTTTTCAAGTCAAAAGGTGCCTCCTTTGGAACAGAGAGTACTTGTAACACAAAGTGTAATTTCGAAGACATTTCGACGTCTTAAAATTCTGCAAATAGTCAACTTCCGACACTGTTCATTCCTGGGAAGGTATAACATCTTCAGACACTTGAGACAGGTTTAAACGAGGTTGACCAGCTTTTGTATGTGAGTAAATGTGACTTCGCTGACAACGTTTCGTCATGCAGTTACTGTAAATGGAATAGGGTGGAACACAACATTGTTAATGCCAGCAATAATGGCAGTTTAAGCGCCACACTATAGAGAAATCGATCCTCCAGGTAAAATTTATCTGTGCTTTATTGCACTTACCATTAAAGAGACCATTAGAGGTTCATTTTTACAATACATTGTACCACTGACACGGCACTGATACTTAGAATGCCTTTGATGTTGCGTTACCTCGTGGAAATTTGTATCACATTAAAGCAGCAAACATCGCTTCTCACTCAATCTAGGAAAAGCGAGCCCTTAATAAATTGCAGCTTGTTACCGCTTGTGTTCTCGCCAGCAGACGACACCTCCACTCTAACTAAATAATATGTAAAGGGACACACATGACCCTTGCCGATATAATGGGCGCATAAGCTTCTGCAACTCACCAACAAGTATCGTACTATCGAAAAAAATTTAAATTTGAATAACAGACAAACGATTTTTGCATAAGATATGTCCCGTTAACCGAAGGGTTCTAAAGTTCGTCTATATACATTTTAGGGTAGCTCTCTCTCGTTCACTGTAGAAACCACAGACGTGCTTAGGACTGTTCGCTTGTCAAAGTAGCGCCAAAGTTCATTAAGCACTCACGTTATTGGGGTGAATGACATTTGCGTTGTCTCTTGTTTACACAAGCAGCTACAACAACAACCATAAAAACAAATTGAAAGCAAGCTGATTCAGTTCAATGATGCTTGGGCCGACGTTCAGACTCTACGGATAAGTTTGCAAAAGTCTTGAATGAATGCTATTTACGAGGATTTTCAAGGCAAAAATGATCTAGAAAACTGGAATGGTGACGAGTAAAGTTGCATAAACTCTTCTACTTACGTCCATTGAACAAACAACGTAACTAATTATAAGATACTCCAAAACCCCTCAGCATTCCGATAGACGTTAACTCGCTTTAAATACCATGAAATGAACGTATACTTACCAAGATTATACGCTTTCTTCGACTCGAGGATCGCCGACTGTGTCTTCTTTCCACTTCCTCGTTCCGCTGCAATCGGACAATGTACAAGATTATTCACATAAGCGACTGGACAAGACAGTTAACAGACCATATATACAACATATTTGAAAGAAGTGGAAAACATTTGACACTTTAAATGCAACGAAATGACAATAGGTACATTTTCAACATTGACCCGTTAAACTCAAACGTCCTCCCATCTCCGTTTCTTCAGCCTTTGGATCACACAGCTTTACAAGTATAGTGAAAGCTACATACCAGGGCTGACCCTGAGATAATACCTTATTTACTGTTTGAAAATATTTACTGTTGCGATCTTTGGAGCTGGTTGTTGCACTAAAACTAAGCATAATATTACCGTTACTAAAAATCTAGCAGCAAGGAAGCCACTATCCTTACCGTGATTGTCATTGTTAATTAACTTTAAGAATCAAGTGTGCCTTATTCTTACAGTGTACTGCTCATTCTTGGCCATATAGGAATAGCACATGGGATTTCCTTAAAGAGTGGCATAAATAGACAATCTCAGATAAGGGCAACGTTTACACTGAAATAAAACTAGAAGCACTAGGAGAGTGCAAACCTCCGCCAAGACAATATGAATATTCAAATGACCTGTACTGATACGTGCCATGCTGACAGAAGTCTTCCCCACGGTGATTTCCTCGCTAGCAGTTGTGTCAATAAGATATCATAACCAAACATGGGCTTTTCTAATATGCGCCATGGTAACTGTGTTATCTCCATGAAGACTTCCTCACTAGCTGTGGTTTTACGACGTAATCATCACTAAAAGTTTCAAAGAGATCCAGAATCCAGGATTTGATACGGATTATCCCCAAAAATGAATCAGCTGGAGCCAGTCAGACTATTCACATACTTAAAAAATTTCAGACCGATAGATTTAAACCTTTTTTAAGATAATCTGGATATTAATCAAACAAAAAACAAACAAAACCTGGTAAAAACAGTACCTCCTTGGCGAAGGTAATTACAACATACGAATACAGAGACCTTATTCTTGACATGCTCGATCTGTTCCCATTTGTGACTGCTCTCGATGCCCATTTTTGTCAGATGCCGGTCCCTGTTTTGATCTGTTATCGACACTCATTACGAACTGCTATCTATTTTGACATCCGCTCCCGCAACCTAGCGGAGCAGAATCTGTTCCGAGACAGTTGTAGTTCAAAAAGGATAGAACTGGATTTTAACAGGTTCAAAACGGGTTTGAGAACTGAAAAACGTTTTAAGCAGATGCAACAAAGAAACGGCGAGGACTTGGTTTTCCACCAGTGATAAGGAAGTGCATTGGAAAATCTAGCGTTGCTTGTCTTCATTTCCGGGTAAACAAAGTTACAAATGGATTATTTACTGTTTTTCGTTATAATTGTTTTACAGTCGGCTACGTTCCAGTTGATGTTGACTACAATCTACAATTTCCAAGCAAGCAAATGAGCCTGTAGAACATCAAATATACTCTAAATTATCTAGTATTTTACAAAATCTGCACTTGCGACTGTCTTCAATCTGATTTTATATAAAAGGAATTGAAGAATCCAATCAGGTAAATCTAATACGTCCGGTTTTTCGACCAAGTGCGCTTTGTTCATTAATTCCAGATCTCCTTTTCTGTGCCTGAATGTACAGCTGCTAGGTACTACAATGTACTGACGTGAATAACGTGAAAACCTCAATTGAGCATGAAAGACTAGTCTTATTACAACTAACTCGGAACCAAAAATGTAGATATATTGCACACAACCAAAGGGAGAAAAAAAGAAAAATAGAAAACTTATGGCCTAAACACGCGAAGTTAAGTTGTCTAAGTCTAGAACAATTAAACTGTAATCAGTCACAACGCTCTCAAAAGATGAAATATCGCCGTGTCAAACAGTCTGACAGTAAATCAAAATTTAATCACCAAAACATGATATCGCGTACCTATGTCAGCATCTGTTATTTCAGACCTTATTGCCCTCTTCAAACAAATCGCAAAAGTACCCTAAAAGCTGCATAATCAGCTAATTCATCTTCAGACACGAAAACACCTGCTTATGCAACTGTAATGTTCTAGGTTTATTTTTTGCTATCACCATATTTACAAACTCGTGATTGTTGTTATGTCTTGCCAAGGATTAAAATGTTTCCGGATTATCTACAAAGGTAAACATCGTGGCCAAGAGGCAGTACTAGGTAAATCTATGATAGTGTGCGTATGTCGACCAAATAATTGAGCTGCCACTCTGTCATAGCACCCAAGCTACAGACAGCAAGACAATGCCAGACCTACATGTGCTGCCAAGAGCGCGCGCAAAGACAAAAACGGGCGACCATGACAGCATTCACAAACGGTTATTTGTTACTCGACTTGGGTCTTATACAAAGCCTAACCAGTGTGTTAAAAATTAATATCACTTGGAGAAGTCTCAGTAAGTACCAGTTTGCTTAACAGGTCAAATACGACCTTGAATTGGAAGTGAATGGTAAACGCATAGAAAAATAAAGGCGTGTTCTTTCATCATTGATTCACTTCAAATCGTCTCCTGAAAGCAAGTGTACATGGAGATGGTCATCACTCGTAAATTGCGTAACTGTCGAAGAAAAAATGAGTTGGGGTCGATGTCCTCATCGGGAGCCGACCAACAGTGTTCTCCAGTTATTCTCCCACAGTCTTTCCGCAGTAAGCTGAGGTATGAGAGCACACTACAGGGAATAAAGTGGGGGAAATACTGGTACAAATGGGCTTTTTGGTTTCCCAAAATCAGTGGCCATACCCTCTATTGTCTTGAAACTGAGGATGACGTTTCTGCATACTGTCACGATTTTCTGTGCGGTAGTTGAATACAACAAATATCACTTGGCCTATCTTCTTTACAATAAATCGTAGGAAAATCTGCCTCGTTCTGCGTTTGGTTTTAGAAAGCAATTGTGATTGTTTCCCGTTCTCCTGACAATTGTCGCAATGCAGAAAACATTGTGGTTCTTAACTCCATGTTTTTAAAAGTCTAATAAAAATAAATGCCGTCACACCTTGTTACGTTGTATCATATACATACACTTATATACGTAATATATTTGCTAACTGGATTACTGTTCCGTAAAAAGCATCATATCATGCTGGCAATCAGAGAGTATGATATGGTATCACTTTATCAAGGCTTGACAACAAGATAATCTAGGTTAAATTTGGTTTAAAGAATTAAAGCACAAATGTAGAAACATGGTGCCAATGCTCTGGTTTCGCACTGAAGTTTCGAAGCATGGAAGACGAAGATCAGTATTACAAGTCACTTTCGATCCGTCTTACTGTTGTCTCGTTCTTCAAAACGTGTTCAGCTTAAGGAACGTAAATTTGTTTCTGAGGATCGTGTATTTAAGAATCGTAATTGTTGTTCTTCAAGAAAATCTGTAGCAAGACAGATTGCATTTAAATCCCCAGTTTTAGAGCAAACGATGTATACAACGAAGATTTATGAGCAGAAATGGGCCATTTCCTAAGTAAATTCTTTGATGTGTGAACCATTACAAGCGCTGTACATCAGATTCGATTGTATTACAAGATTGTCGAGTCTGTGTTGATAATACAGGTTTTGCTAAGTATAACCTAGAAATTGTTATGAAAATTTTACTTTCTTAAGATGGAAATGTAATAAAAGCACTAGATTTGTTGCATAAGATTTCTTGTGATCAGCCCATTAAGAAGCGTTTTACCTGTACAACAAGAGGGCGAGCGATACGCTTTACACAGGAATGGTTTTCAGCAGGAAAAGTACCGACATGGCGTACCATAAGAGGCCTGATCAGCACAAGTCAAACAGTAACCAGCAAGTCCGCTATAACGTGATTTACTCTCATTCAGAAAGTCAAAAAATAGTTTGAAATAAAACAAATCTCTTCACAAGGCTACTTTTTATTATGGTGGTGGTGATTACAACGATTACGATAACGACGACGACGATGACGACCACGATGACGACGATGGCGATCAAAATGATAATTACTATTTTACAATGACGACGACATCGATGAAAAGAGTGGTGATTTATGATCTTAGAGATGATGACGATGGTACCGATGATGGACACATGGTATGTCCCTCAAATATAAGCAAAAGTGCCACTATCGTAAAACAAAAATAACACAAATCCGTGTAACACTTCAATTCTATCGCAAACAATTTTACTGCTGTAATTGAGATTACATAAGGTGCGTATATCAAACGTATTTGGCGTAAGCTCCTGGACTCGGAATCAGTTACCATGGCCTCGTATTAGTAACCAAGTTATTCTTTGACCTGATTCTACAATTACGACGAGGTTATTGATTTGAGCGTATGATCTGTCAATTTTAAAACAAGTTATTATAAAATAAGAAATTCCTTATTCTTTTTTCAAATACTCTCGGTTTTTCTCTATTTTCAGTCTAAACTGAACACAACACTTTAGCCTGTGAAGTTCTTAGCAATAATTAAATGTTATGGTTTAAAATTCGTTTTAGAATTCTGACGTTTTCCAAACTCAATCAAACAACCTGGTCGAATATATCCAACATCTTTGTTATCAGCTGAACAGAAACAGATGTCCCCTTAGCCCGTTTAGCAATTTTTCAACAATACCATGACCCAAAACCAAAATTTTCATTACTTGCAGAAACCGAATACGTCAAGTTTTCGTTTCAAACATCTCTAAAGAAATATATTGCAAGTGATAATTCTAAATTTCAATTTGTAAACCACGAAATCTTTACCATTCCACAAAGAACCGCTAGACAATATTTGTGACAGAATTGATATACAGTTAGAGGCAAACAGCAACATGAGTACAGATTTTGTTGAAAAAAATTAAATCGACCATCACAGCACAAATATTACTTGTATTACCAGCGAAATGCGTGGCGTGTGATCAAAACATACACATATCGCGAAAATAACTATCGCACAGCAACCAAAGTAAGTCTAAAGGGCCATTCAATATCGGGAAGAACTTTCACCAAATGTGACGTTATGTTGGATTCTAAGATAGTATTAGGACGAAAGCATGGTATTTACCTAGTTCAACAGAAAAAGTGGCTAATTCATTTCATAAATACATACCCTCGCTATCATCAGGAATATTTTTAGTACCCAATGATTGTTTTCTTGATCGCTTTCTCTTAAAGACTTTGATCATCGCTTTGTTTCTTTCCACAACTGAAATCAACACGATGTTACGTCTTTCGAATTTTCGTCAGACCGTTGATCCACAAGGGAAATGCATGTGGCAGTATTATGGCTTCTGTAAGTCCGCAAAACAACAAAGGCCCAAGATAAACCTCTAAAGATGGCTGTGAGTGATCCCTGTTAGCACAGCAACTATTATTAAGACTTCTTACGAATTCCACCTTCTATGATCGAAGGGTCAGAGTTATAAATAACACTTCGACTACGCGAATGGCTGCATGCAGCCACAAAACGGCTTACAGAACAGTGGCCCTCGATCAGCAACAAATAGAAATTCGACATGGGCTTGGTCAATAAATTACACTATCACTCGATTTTAAATTGTATATCATCTGATCAAAGAATTTAGACCCGCCACTACTTACTTAAGAAAACTATAACAATAAAGCCACATATGAAAACATGCAACTTTGTCACTCACCTTTAGGCTTGTTTGTTGTACTGAACAAATTCTCAAGCTCGTCATAGTCGATTATATCTTCCAATGGCTCGTCCTTACCAAGCTTTAAAAGAGATAAAATATTTCAACTTGATTACTAGTTTCAGTTTAAATAAAAAAGGAACATAGCTTTATCAAGATTTGTCAAATTACTGCATGAATGGTATAAATGCAACACAGCGAGGTAAGCAAAGTGACAAGAAATGACTATAACTGTAAATATTCATAACCTTTTAGCTTTGTCATTTACCTTTCTCTTCCGTGAGCAAGATAACTTTGACGCTTTTGTACCCATAGCATACGTGGGTTCAAAACGCTAGTAACGTGTTTACATCTTCAGAGGCTTAGCATGGCGTATTCACAGGTCCGATAACTTGGGCATAATCGTGGTTCAGAACACTGCATTGTACCTCCATTCCACAATGCTACAAACGGTCTAAATTACTCGATACGTGAGGGAAGCCTACTCGCGTCAATATTCAGCAAACTGCTAATTCATGTGGTATCCCCAATCGATTGCATACACACTCCATTACCAAAAATGGAAACTCTGCCACCACATTAAAAATTGTATTGAATTCAGAGACGATCTCCGTCATGAAAGAACAAGGTCGAGCGCGCAAAATAATAGAACCCGCACAACGCATCCGGGCCAAAGCAGGTCCTTGTGAAGTTTGCAAACAGTAAATGATAGCTCCATTGGAAGCGTCCTGAGTTGATGTTTTAGACTCTATAAACACCGCACCTGTACTACAATGAAAATATTCAAGGTAAATTTCCGTAATACAGTTGAACCTAGCCGAACCAAAGGTGAAAGTGGAAGAACAAGACAGAATTCTTATGCCTAATTTGCGTTGTACTCTCCGTAATTTTTAACTTATTACTTTCAAGGTTTTTCAACACTGTAAAGCCAGTTCACTGAAAGTAAGGATAATGACGGGATTCCCTGGTATTATAGATGATCCGAGACCACAGTTAACTGCTGCCTGCCCAGAGGAACAAACAAAACACTGAGCCATAACGAGGTCAATGTCAACCATTCAACCATAACAAAACTACTCCATACTTCGTATAACTAAGGATATGAGTTAAGAGTAAAAACGTACTTTTGCAAAAGGAAACGTTAATTCAACAATTGGATTTATCACCAGACGACCGCTTTAATATACATGCCTTACATACCCCAAAAATGGAGAAGGCAAAAAAATAAATAACACTGGACAATGGGGACATTTTTCGTCCAAATCCAGCTGAGGTTTTCGCTATCCGCATCTGACAGAGGATAAAAGTTCGTTGGAAATACGTTAACAAGTAAGTCGTGCGCGTAGAGAAGGGGATATGATTCGCATTTGTGAATGGTACTGTTATCAAATGTGTTTGTAAGGAAGGGCGTGCTTCGACTCTCTTCATCCATTGACATGTAAATGACCATAAACCCTGACAGCTTACATCGGGGGCAAAATTGTGACCGGCAGCAGAGATAAAGTTTTCGTAGCTTGATTTAAATGGATAGCAACAAGTCACATTGGAATTAAAACCAAAGTAGGTCAGAACCGCAATGCATTAAAGACCATATATGGAAAAATTGTAAGCCGCTGAATGCTTGATCTGTACATAAGGAATGGAGACACAACGAGTGGCTGGTGTGAATGTGGTTTAGCAGGAACACTATTTATTGCTGGTGTAATTCCTTTGTTATATACGTAAGCAAAAGTAAGTAACCTATTTGTGGGGAATCGACGAAAACTAAAACTAACAATAAGTAGTTATCTCAACATAACATACAAATATATAACACTGACGAAGGCAAAAGTAAAATATAATTTTTCAAAAAATTGATGACTTTTCCTCTTACTAATCGGCAGTGTTACTCTTAATACCAAGGACATGAGATGTCCTAAACCAAACCTTTGCGTCTGAATGGCACATCGGTTTGAGCTCGGATTTGGGGTCTCAGGGTGGCAGGTTCGATCCAGGTAATCCCCCATTTATGAGCAATATATACATAAATATAAACTCACTCATCCATGTTCATTGAAAATAAAATTTGCATCAGGAATAACCATGGAAAACACAAGAAGTAAGACAGTAATCAACCCAAAATCTCATTTTCCAATACCCTTCTTGAAAATCAAAACCTTGAAGTCGAAAAAGCAAACAGATTAGATGAAAATATTGAGACTCCCTCTTCGATATGCACACTCATTCTCCTGCAAAGGCTCGTTGAAGGTCCTGTTTTGATGCAGGTCAAAAATATTTAGGTGACATCGGTCAAGTCGCTCAGTAACATCGGTGAGGTCACGTCCCTCACTTATATACTAATATCATAATTCTTAAGAGTACAATAGCTGACGAGGAATACATACGAGTTTTTGTTACCCAACGAATTACACGCACATAACGAAGTATCAATGTCACTCTTTATTCGTGTAAAGTGAGGCCATTTAAGTTGTCTTGACAGGGGGAAAACCTTGCATCTTAAGATTGTATTTCAAATCCTTCCTTAGGCATGTCATTTAAAGGCTGTTTAATGGCTCCCATGCACTAAGCATAAAACCTCATACTTTATAAAGATAGCAAGTGTAAGTGTCAATCAATCAATTAAAAATGAGGCAAAAAAGAATGGTAAAAAACGAAGTGTTAGGAAGGAACATGAGCTCCATTCGCCATCCAGATAGCTTTTAATTTATGTTCTTCCAGTGACAGGGGTCCAAGCATGAAGCTAATTGGGGGGAGGAGAACGAGTGCATTAAAACTTTAAATCTGAACAATTCTCCTACGACCTGATTAAAAAAGAAAATTTGTTCATCTATTTTCGTGATGACGTGGGCAAACCACCGAATTTTGTGACAAAATTGACATATAAGTACGTTGGACAACAACTGGCGTTGTAAAGATAAGAATGTTTCTACAATTTCTGTTAGATTATTAGGTTAAGCAGGAAATATTTCGATTTACAGTCGTAAGATACTGGATGAAACTTATGTGGTAATATCGTCAATTAAGTCCCAGACTGACTTCGATCCACTAAACGGCTGATTAATGACTGCGGGTCTCAAGGTCTCGAATTGACATCAAACTATTCATACTTCATAAAGCACATAAATACAAGAAAAAAATTGAACGGAATCATAAACGTAAAATTACATCCTACCTGACCCCATACCGTGTTCTTTAAGCTTGTGCCGGACAACTTTTCCCAGTTCATTCTTTTAAGCTGCATATGTTGTTGTAGCGATGTTTGTGAAGGTACTCCTCGACCCA
>JANTCA010068518.1:0-15783 GCA_024741275.1 Chironex yamaguchii | reverse complement strand
TATTACTTTATGTTGGCATTAGTTGTGGGCTGCAGAGCTTGAGATTGCTATTTGATAAATTGTTTGATCAATTTCTCAATTATTGCACTTTTCAGGTCGACCCAAGTCAGAGGTAGCATTACCCATTAGCTGTTTTACGAGTTAATTTGTTCATACTCTTGAGGTTATGCTTCCTATAAATATGTAGCTTTTTCTGACAAGATGCATTCCGAATTTGCTTCTTTCTATTTTTTCTGCACTTATATTTCTCTATGATCACTTTCAGATGCTTGCTCCAAGCCTCGTTTGTGGAAAAGTGACACTGGCATCTCACTTTTAATTCTTTCGTTTAATTCATCCTGTTTTGGGGTCAATTTCAGTCTTGAGGCTGCATCAGTCAGCATTGTGATTTCTTGGGATGAAGACTAAAGGAGGAGCTGCATCAGTCGGCAATGACGACACAATACCTCTGGTGCATTTCACAGTCATATCCCCAGTCTATAGCTACTATGATAGTTATTTAGTGCTTAAAAACAAAATCCTAGGAAAGCAGCTATGCATGCACGTATACGCATAAACAAACACAAAATTATACAATTCTTTAACATTCTTTTAAGTATTTTGCTTTTCTGTTAATAACAGAAAGCCTGTTCATTCTATGGGTTATCCAAACTTATAATTTCATACTTTTTCCAACAATCAAAAAGACTTTTGTCCAGCCCTCACAACTGCTTAACTCTACCTTCCCCGTTTGACGCTTTTCCAAAGATCCTCAAATTTATACTGCAACTTGCTTGAAGAAATAATGCCTAATGATTTGTAATGTTTGAAATGTAGCTGGTGGTTTTAAGAGCAATTATAGCAAGTTTTTGACGATTTTACATCAATTGTCTGATTTTCAAAACTGTCAGAGCAAATAGGGATCAGCTCACAATAATGCAACAGGGCCTTTCAGGTCTTGAATGTCCAAGTCAATGAAGCCCTAGCTGCTTATCGAGCATGTTCTAATTGCACAACAAAGCATTTTTTATTTTGCAGACTTTCAGAAATGTTTGAATTATTCATTTGTCATTATCGTTTTCGAAAAAAACTCCAAGTGGAAGGATATCTAATGATCAACCGGGAAAAGAGTCGAAAAGAGACGAAAGAATCAACGCAAAACGGTATTTTTAACAGTTATACAGAACTCTTACGAATAAAACTGGTGTGGTTATAGCAATTAAATACCTCACCTTTCTTTGTTGAGGACTGTTTTGTAAAAAATTTCATTATTGAGCCTTTCCCCAATCTTTTCTCATTCGCTTTCCACTGAAACATAAGTTTTTGAGTTTGGACTTTACTGCCTTACTGCCTTGTCCATTCTTTGTTTCGCCCCGTAGATATGAACATTCTATCCGCACTTGTTGCCCAATGAAACTGATGTGAGTTTGCTTATACGCTATCAAAAATTCGTCAAACAAACCTACCATACCAATTTTTTCATAAGCCATGTTTGTTGCACTTGCCTAAAGAAACAGCCTTAGAAATAAGCGAACTTACTATGTCTTGACAATGAATCAAAACATTATGATATATACGTAACTCAAGTCTGTGGTCAAGTAAATGTATTCCTTTTTGAAAACATGCCGAAACTTTGTGACAAACTTGTTTGATTCGAAGTTTCAACAATAGACTTCAAGAAAATTGTTGTTTTAATTTTGTAAACATGTTGGCTACCTAGATGATAGGAATGTACTATCATGCTATCTTTTGCCTGTCAGTTTTATAATCCAAAGAATATAAGTTAACGAATTCATTTTACACCCCACTCCCCAAAAGTTTCAGAGCGGTTTGTCACAAAAATGACGGACACCCCCACCCTTCAACCGTTACGTACTTTTTGAACTACTCCCAAGCAGTTTTCGAGACCCCTCTAACTGTATCGATCGGCAATATCTGCTGTGGAAGATTATTTTTAGGACTTTGATAAGCTTTAGACGAGCACATCAACATGAGGTAAACGTTACCAATGAGTTGCTTACCAATCATTTTGATTTGAGAGATAGCAACCGAACTGAAATTTGTAAGATAATTTGTTATGTTATATGTTAAACAATTAAGCTAAAGTGCTTTCCGTTTCATTACATAGAACAGTGTATCGCTTTAAGAATGATAAACGGTCATAAACGAACGAGATTCTGATCTTTTAAAAACACCATAGCCTCTTAAAGGGCATCTTCTGAGATTCTAGTTGAATACTTAGGCCTAATACTGAAATCGGGTTGTCGTAATCAAGTGTGGATCTGGTGTTAAAACAAATTCGTACTTGCTGAGCACTGCTAATTTGTTAGATTAAATAGGGTATGAGAATATTTTGACTTGACGCAAACAGCAATCCATAATTCAAAACTGCAATTCGCATTTAACACACTTTCAAAGAGAAGTAAATACCAGAACAACTAAAATTATTTGTGAATGTGAATAAATGAGGGTTTTGCAATTCTTGACTATTCATGGAGAAATCTGCCCAGTCTAGTGTGCTTTAAGGCTATTCCTAATCAATGGAGAGTATCATAAGTTTTTTTGTTAACATTCAGCTTTAGCTAGGTGTGAATTGTGGAAGAATACCTGGAAAAACAGCCACATGCGCAAATGTCGAATTGAAAATCAAACTGGAGATAGCAAACCCTACCATACCCAGTCAAAATAAAAGTCCACACTTTTTACTGGGAACCTCCCAAAACTGTTAATAAAGTGAAAGTGTGGAGTTCGAAATAAGGGTTGTTGTAAATAGCGTGATACTTCTCGTTGTGTCTCTTTCAATAATCATTATCAAACACTCTTCTAGAAACCATACATTCATTTTTCCGACATTTTATAGGTGGCATATTTCGAACTTTCCTTACAAATATCCAAGTATTGTAACAATATACTTTTGTAAAACGGCTAGTTTTATGTTTTACCTTTGGTTATTGATGTAATGCGCTTGCTGTTTTTATGCTCTTATTAGTTTCGTTTTTTGTTGCCTGCCTATTCACATTACATATTATTAAATCATACCATCTACACCAGGAAGCTTTTATATATAACTGGAGGAACAACCTGTTGCTTAAATATTTATACGTGATTTCACATTTAGCATATCTGTATCCTATTTGTCAACTAAAGCCTGATATTATATCAAAGAACCTAATAAGATTGGCAAAAGAATTCAAATGTGTTTATGTTATAACACTAAGATGCAGTGCACACTTCATATCACAACTTGCAGTACAATGTAGTATGTGTTAAATATTTTACTGAAAAGCAACGGTGAAAATTTTTGATCAACTGAAGTTTGGTATATAACACCCAAGAACTACTAGTAAGTACAGCTAGAAGGAAAAATAGATCTATGTCAGCCCCTTAACTGAATTATTTGTTTTTCATAGGTCACGTACCTGACACTTGAAAATAATAGTAGAGCGTGTGATTTCCAGACGAACTTAGTTGTGTGTTAGTTAACATATAAACTTAGTCAGTCTTTGGAATATCTGTGTAATGGACAGTCATGATCATGTCTTATCTTGCTCGTAAATCCTGTTAAAGATGATAATGGTTTAGCTAAATTTTTTGTCTCGTTTCATGTCATCTTCATCACCTACCTGCGTTCGGTGACTTTGTTCCTTTTATTTGGTATCTACTATCTAATGTTGATAAACAATACTAATGGAAAATTAATACCAATTGCGTGGTTGACATCTAAAGTACAATTCCATATTTCTCTTTCATAAAGATTGATGATTAACTGTATTGGCATGCAGAAAAATCAATACTGGTCATACAGTAGTGCCTTAACAACTCTGCTTGCAAACAAGAGAGTTGGACATTCAAAATGAAGTGATCAACTATATTTGAAGAGCAACCTCTTTGTACAAAGCAATTATATTTAACAGTACTTAGAAAAAATACAAACAGAGATAAAGATACAATTTACAAAGTCAGTTATTTATGGTAATATAAAAAATACGGTTTCCTGTCAGGAACAATACAACTTTAAATAGTTCTGTGAATAGTAAATGTGTTTTTATAACTTATTCTGTAAACATTTTTTCAATAATTCATGGTCTCAAAGTCAACAATTTAAAACTAGAAGAAGAAATCAATTTAAGTGCCCTTCAATACATAGGCCAAGCCTTATGCATAGGAGATCAAGTGGATTACATATGGATTGTATGGTTTAGTATGATAATGTACATAACTGAGTATGTCAACAACAGACTTAGTGATTTCAATCCTATACATATATTGTTATGACAATCAAATATTGATGGTCAGAAATGCAGACATCTGCAAATGAATATATTAGTATGTCCTAAGAAATAGTAAATAAGTTCGTAGATTACTAAGATCGCCTTGAAAATTTGGGACATTGCGCTAGAAACATACTTAAAACCTTTTTTCGTATGAAACTCATCAGAGTATGAAACGTCAGAAAGTAAAGTGTATGTACATGGCAACTTATTTATGCGAAACATGTATCAAAACTAGCCAATCTTAGACACAAAAGGAAACAAAGAAAGAGAAAATGAAAAGACAAGACATTATTGCCTACAGAGTACTGGTTTTCTCATTAAATGTAGACAGACTCCAAAGCACTTAAATAAAAGAACGATCTAGCTTTGCCAATTATCCGAAAATTCTCGTCCTTATACATTTTGGCGCATTCTTAATTTTCTAGTAAATGTTGGCCTATAGCAGAATCGCATGTTTTGGCAGACATTTTCGCTTTGCAAGCGCGAGATGGCTGTTCTCTAGGAGGAATTGATGCTTGAAGTACAGTGGCTGGAGCATGTTGTTTGATCCTGTCTCCCTATCATTAAGAAGTGCGACCTTCATACCAAGCTTCACACCGGCACAAGAACTCATATACCACTAAACTTTTTTGTGTTGTATGTACACAATCTTTGTGAATGGATGGCAAGATCTTCCTAGTCGTGACAACAATTCTTGTATTGACAGCAGAGAAACCCTTAATTACAGCTCTTTTGATCTGTGTTTCTATGCGGATAGAAACATTGCCTAGCCAAGGAAGTTTTAAGTATACAGGACGTTTTGTGGCCCAAAAGATCTTTCAGTTGCAAAATCACTGATCTTTTATCGAATAATTCTAGAAACAACATCCTCTGGATGATGGAAGAGTTTTCAAGGAGAATAGATTCTTTTTATCCTAGTTCCAAATTTGCTTTATGGGCAGGCGTTCTTATGAGGTTGGTTTTCCTCTTTTTTGGACAAACTGAATCCCAACGAATGTACGGACCAGTAAAAGTAGCTTTCGGTAAACTGTTGTTAGCAAATTAGTGTCAGTTTTTTCCACCAAAGCATCAAGAAAAGGTAATAAACTGTCTTAATCTTTTTAACCGTATATTTGAGAGCTGGATGTAACTGGTTAAGTTTTTGGAAAGACCTGTCGCACTCCAGCTCTGTTCCAAAGGGGGAAAAGGTGTCATCAACATATCGAAAGTAAACCGACATCTTTCGGTTGTTTTCTTTTACAATGCGCTCCTCATAAAAGTCAAAAAAGTTATCTTCCAATGTTGGACCCAAGTGGCTACCCACTACCACACCGTCCTTTTGTCGACACATTGTATTGTTAACACTGAATTCAACCTATACCAGAATGTTTTTAGTACCTCCCAGTTATCAGGCTCCTCTTCTCGCGAGAGGAGATCGAACCTGTTCTTGACTTGAACAGCATACTCAGTGCGCACCTTCGGTCTCTTCAGTTGATCAAAATCTAGTTTCTGTTTAGCTTTTGCCTTCTTCAGTTTTCTCAGTTTTCATTGCAATGTACAAACTACAGGCACATGGTCACTTGAGGAATCAGCTCCAATATATGATGGGATATGTTTAACAGCCCAGCTGATTCTTTCATTGATTGGAATGAAATCAATCTGATTCCTTGCGACGTCACCTGGGTTTTGCCTTGTGTACAGCGGGAGATGTAGCTTGAATCATGTGTTCATGAACGCCATGCCCTCATGCTCGCACCATTGTACCCACTTGTTTCTGCGGTCATTTCTCTCACCAAGTCCAAACTCTCCAACTGTCTTGCCTTCCCGTTCTTCTGCCACTTTGGCATTCAGGTCCCCCATGGTGATTGTAATTTCATTAGACTTGCACTGTCTTTTCGCCTCTTGTAAAGAATCATAGAATGTGTCAATTGCTTCATCAGAGCTATATGCCGTGGGAGCATATACAACAATGATTAAGGTGTCTAAAAGGCTGTCCTTTGAGCTTGACTAAGAGGACTCTCTCATTCAAAGGCCAAAAACCCAACATAACACTTTGCCATAATTCAGTCTAGTAGTAGGCCAACCCCTTTCTTCTGCTTATTACCAGCAGCGTATACCATCTTGTAGTTGTCAGTGAGAAATTGTCCTCTACCTTTGCTTCTTGTCTGATTGATACCATCATATCCAGTATATTGAGCTTGAGACGGGTCATCTCTTGTTTCACATTGTCAAGCTTCCTGTTTGGTATAAGGTTCTGCCATTCCAAGTCCCCACTCGGATTTCGTTTCTGTTGCGCACAGTCTCAGGATGACGGTCGGGACCCACCTGTGGCACATGGGGAACCCTACAAGGCAAGCGTCCGTACATCGTTGATGAGGTCCCATTAATGCTATTCGCGGTAACATTCTATTAGTGGCTATTTAGGATCGTTACTGGAGAAAAATATAGTGAAGTGGTTCTCCGTTGCTTTCTTCACCGCAGTCCGGCAACAAACCTATTGATGCCAGGTTGCCTACCAATCATCAGGATCTGCCTCCTTCGGCCAGCTGTGTGGCCCAAAGGCTAAGAAAACCGAGAAGGGCGCCACCTTATACATATGTCTGCTGTGGGAAGAAACTTTGAGTTTGATGTAGCTTAACACATAACAGGGTTCGTTTCTATTGACTAACTTCTATTACGAACCGATTCGCCTTGCCATCATTTAAAAGGAAAAGGACATACTATCATGTAAAAGGGATCTGTTCTTATTCGTAGTCCTTTATACTAATAACATGTTCCATACAGTGATCATTGTCATTTTTCGTCAATGCAAGCAAAAATATGTGAATAGAACAGCAAACAATATTTATATCATTACAAAAGTGATTGTATCTTTGAAAATAATTACGATGTTTGACCTATGTAATAGTCTATACGCTAATTTCTATGTCTACTAAAAACATGAAAAATTTCTTTTAAACTGCAGATATTCTAAGACAGATTGTGCTTACAGCTGACCAATCTTTCTCTAGTAAGAAAAGCAAAGGCAACAATCGACCTTAATTAGAAATTTTAATCATTAGTCAAAGAGGACGAATATATGCTATTTGCAAGGTAATTAGAGATATTATTGTTCGTATTATTTAAAACGCACACACGCTGATATTATGAATAGATAAGGAATTTTTCTCCAGTTCAAATACTAAGAGAGGAAAGTTACAAAAAACCAAAGATGCGTATTTTAAGCATAGTTGTCGTATCTGTTGAAATTATTCATTAGCAAGAATTTACGGTTACATTAAGGCACTCGAGATTATAATAACATTTTTCCTGCTACAAAATAACGACATGGAAAAGATATGAAAAACTACCGTTATCATTTTCGATGTTTCTGTATGTTTCTATTTTCTGTGGTTGTTTGGAATCACCTGACGTCCAAGGGAATTTCGTCCTCACAAGAAAACGATGGTTATTCAAATGGATTGTTAGTCATAATTTTTAGCGTTCATTGCCGCTTGATTGCGATAAAAAACAAAGTTTATCCAAGTCATACTTACGTTTTCCTCATGTTAATTAGAAGTAATCGATAATCCGCAAGAGTACGCGGTTCTATCGAGACACAGGAGTGATCAATCTTAGACTAAGTCCTTCTCATATGACTCCATTTCACTAGGTCCGTTTGGAGGAATGAAATGGTCGTGTGACATTTTTTTACATTCTTTGCATTTTGCGCATGCCTATTTTAACGATTTTTGCCCGCTTTGCCAGGCTTGAGTTATCAAATGGCAAATATTCAGCAGGTTTAATCGGAGTCCTACTTGGCAAAGTGAGATCTTGCTTAGCTGGACCGTTCCAGTTCTTATGCTGCGTCTTATGAGAGTGAGATCTCATCAAACTGAGCTCATTTGACATTGACCTAGTGTACTATTGACCTAGTGTACTATTGAGCATGTTCCCTAGAAAAAACCCAACTTGGACAAGTCACTCCCGAAACGTTCTTGTTGTTCAAACCAGCCAATGTCACAATGACTCCTCTATCCCTCACGTCTCCTAAAATAAACGCCATTCTTGACTTTAATTTGATGACCAAGTCATACTTGCCTGTTGTTACTCTACCTTGAAGGAGCATGAATGAATACAACCAATATCACACTTGTATGGATTGTATTTTAGCGGTCGTAAGCAGTTATAATAGGGCTTAATTGTTATTATTTCAGCTCAGCTTTCCAAAGCGTCGTCTAAAGTTATGAAAAAATCCTTCCATCTGACTGTTACATCATTGTTACCGTTTTAAAGACGAATGGGCGCAGCAGTTAAAGTGGAAACTTTGCTCGAACATCCCTAATTTAGTAGTTGTCCTAAATGGTTTCTGTAGCACTGGAGAGCTCAATAGCTAAATCAAACTTTCGGGGAAATTGCAGATATAGGATTTTCGCTCATCTCTGAGGAAGGTACATACTGGCATCTAATAACAAATTATGAAGACCTCGTTATGTCATAACGTACACGTTTTGATTCGCATTGGCTTCATCTCAGGACGTTCAAATGAATAAACCTGCGTAAAGCGCTTATAGATCTACGGTTATGACAACTGACTCCTTTGGGTATAGACTCGCATGTAGTCTTTCTCACATGTCCTTTCAGGTAATACAGTGTCATTTATGACGTGATGATCTCATTATGATCAATTGGCAAACACATCTCTTCTGTCAGTGACCTTCTCACTTGTGCCCAAAACTTAATTCGCCCCAAGCTCATGGTCTCCCAAACTCGTTATAGCTGGGCCCCCAAACTAATTCTTCACTTTCCTTTGCCGCATACTCCTCAACATTGTTTGCGTATTCGTAGTCAAGGTTCTAAGCCCTTTTTTGTTTTGTTTTCCGCATATTACTGTTCTTTCTGTTTTCAGCCAGTTAGGTTAAGACTTTTACCCCTTTAAAGGTTAGGATACCAAATTGATTGGTTACATGTTGGTTACCAGTTTAAGTGTAGAAGCTGCAGTGCTGCTTACAAAAGCCAAACTAAGTGGCTTTTACATGTGGGAGCCTCTTAACGTTTTTGGTATTTCTACCCCTTCTTATTCAGTATCTGGAAGCATTTACAGTGGTCAAGAAGTTAAGGTTCTTTTGCAGATTTTAAGATTTTATCCTCTTCTCCGTTTGCCAGCTGCTTGCCCATTCAAGGAAGATTGTTGATAGATAAACACAAACCCATGCTTGACAAGAACCAAAACACTAACCTTTATTACTCCTTCTTATTGCTATCTTTAAGTGTCCCCTTGGGATATTCAATATTTACAGCCTTCATATTTATTAAGTAATCCTTTCTTTGTGTGATGCATCGTACTAAAACACTTTATTTTCTTTTGTAATAATGTCTTGTCTAACAATTTGTTTGAAGATGTCAATTGTTTTTGAAAAAACGTTAGAATAATAATAAGTGTCATACCTCTTTCTCTGAAGATTGTCAGCTTGGTTCTTTAATCATTAGTACATGCTTATTCTATTTACTTGCTTGCAACTTTCTAACATAAACTTTGTGACAGGAATGAGAAATAGTACAAACCAAATGCTTGAATTCCTCGTAGAACTGTCCACAGTAACACGATAAAAGTAAATCATATTACTTCCCTGAAATTCACTATCCTGTCCCTATCCTTGTCTGATACTGACATGAAAAATGTCCAGAAATTGTTGTTTTTACAACCGGCGTTGTTTGCTGGGTATTTTTTAGTTTAAAGGGCATTATGTACAGATCAAACTCGGTAAATCAAAACTCACAATTTTAGGCTAATATTTGCTGATGTAAAATGGCGAAGCCTTCCCAGTAAAGTTGGTCCTGCTCTCAAGGCTGGGAAACAGAATAAAATGCTTCAAAAATCGCACCCAGAAAATTAGCTTACATTCTTAGAATTAATTTAACGCTACTTTGTGAAGCAAAGTTTTCATTCAATTAACTTCAAACGCCACATTTATACACCAAAACAGCGACAATCCTGCTTTCCAGAATAGCAGGACCAGATGTTAACATAACAATGACGAAGGGCCTGCATGGGTTGCCTCTGAAACAATGAAATTAGTCCACCCCTTGATATGTGATCATGATTACTATGGCAAGCTCCTGTTCTCCAGATTGAGCAGCAGTGCTCTTTGCTTTATGTTACTGTGAAGCTGGACCAAATTAACAATGGCCGACTGTGGAGCACATAAAATACAGGATGCCATAAAAAAGCGTAAAGTCAAGTTCGATTTAGTTTAGTTCAGTTTAGTTCGATTGTAGCCATAGAATGGAGAGTCTGTCAACAAAGTGACACGGTGAGAGCATGCTGAGAAAGATTCTTTTGGCGTTTAAAAAACCTGCTGAGCAAGACAAGCAGGACTTTTGGCCTCGCCACTGCCGATGCATCAGCCAGTCTGCTACAAACTCCTACTTAGGATTATCACTACCAAAACATTATGAGTAGTTAAATGACATCTGTTTTGTCGTGAGAGATTTTGCAGTGCCAGGATTCATTCTAGACTTTTCTTAGTCCAAAGGATTAGCAACTGCAACAAGGTATCCTTCAATCGTATGTTTAAGTCTGCGTAAGGCCCAAAATATGATCCTATCTGTGTCCTACTGCAATTACTCCTATGCCATTTGTTTCATTTTTAAAGTTTGAATGTTCAATCAACTTTTAGCATTAACCAGGGTGTATGGAAAACAGAGAAAATATCAAATTAACTTTGATCACTTGGAGATGCTGGTTTAGATATTATCCTGAGTAACACTCTGTCAAGGAAACTTTTCTCACAACAGAGCAGTAGAGGTCATACAGATAATACCTTCAGTTTAGTTTACTATCTGCTGTAGAGAAGATTTGCGTCTACATAAAGAGAAAGAAAAATAATACTATAAGCTTGCATTTACATTTTCGGGCTGCTTTAATTGATAAAAACAATTTCTGCACAGAAATAAAGCCCAGTAAAATGTTAAAGAATATATTAATTGAGAAACGTCAAGACCGATACACAGAAAAATAAAATCGTTCCAGGTCAGTACAGTTGCAATGTGGGTCCAAGGAAAGACAATACGTTTATTCCCTATCAAAGTACATGTCATGACATTAAAACTTGTTTTGGATACTAGGAGAAAAAGGTTAGTCTGAGAATGTCTGAAAACGTAAACAATGAAGAAAGAACACACACGAGTGATTGAGCATGCACACACTTACACACACAGTCACATAAAGGCATATTCACACACACACTAGTGTCTGTCACAAATACGTTTGCTAATCAAACTCACATAGGCGCAGTCACGTAAAACATAATGTTTTTAACAAGCTAACTGGATAAACAGATTTATCTAACAGATTTACATCCAGATTTATCAAAAATCATTTTTGTCCATGCCACTGACGTGCAGAAAAAGTGGCAACTAACTGATAACGTGGTGAGTGGTTGTCATTCCTCTGTTTAACTATCAATTTGTGGGTATAATCGCTTTCCCCAAAAATGCCTCCTATTTCACTAAAAAGTAATGTTTACCCAGAAAGTAGTAAAAAATGAGTGCGTTTTATGACAAGTTAATATGCAATATGAATATTACATTACAGGAAATAAGTGTAGCTTTGCAGATACATCTTAAATAAACCGAAAAGATTGCGCTTCCAGTCAGATAACTAACGTCTGATCCAAAGGCCGAAAAATCACATTAAAACTGCTTGTTAAATGAAGATACTATTTACAAACCTCAAAGGATGATGGTTTTTCCCCATTCACTTTCAAATTTACGTGATATCAATTTGTGCAAGGCTCTTCAGTTATAAAATTTTCCTTAACATCTAAACGTTTTTAGGCTAAAAATTTGCTTTATGATCCATCACCGACTAGTAACTACCATTGTTATTCCTTTTATGTATTCTTTCCTTTGTAATGAAAAAATGGCAAACATGTTAATATCTAGCTTTATTTGTGTTCATTCATGTACCCATGACATGCTTCAAGTTGAATAGAAACATCGATGAAAAAAACAGTTATATAAAAAATGGGTGTATCTAGACGACATTCTACGGATATTCAAAATATCTGTCCAAAACATTATTTTGCTATTATTATGCTAGAGCAAAGAATTCAAAGGCGTATAAGATTCTCACTAAACTAATACTGATAGAAGGAAAGGATTAATGTGATAACAGAGGTTTGCATTACTTCATTGACCTTTGGCTAATCTGTACGTTAAATGACATTGTATTGTTGAGATTTGCAAAGGGGTAATGATTGACATCTTAAGTAAACAAATGTAAACATCCAGAAATAACAGGATGTTAAGAAACCTTTTTAACCTTTTCATCAGAAACTTGATCCTAATGTGCTTTTAGCTTTGGGACATCGGCAATCTCCACTTCCTCAAACACGATAGGAAAACCACAATATTAATATGAGCAAGGCTGATAAAAAGCAACAGACGCTAACATATATTCGTTAAGATGCCTAAAATGAGAATAAAAAATTCCAAATGTCTTTGGTACTGACAATATACAAATCCTGTTCTCCTTACCAAACTTTTAAAAGTTTAAGAATAGAAATGTTTTTAACAATAGAGGAGCACATGTGATGCATTGTATTTCCTAGTGTTGTATGAAATCCCATTCATCTGAAAATCGGCCACCACATTAGTGTGAAACTCTCAGTAACGAACAGTTGTGATCTCTTACTTTCTTTGTCTTGTCTACGTTTTAGCTGGACCATTCTTCAACACTAGTGTATCACTTTTTGTGGTAAAACCACATTAGTTACCTGTGTGCTTTAGCAACTTTTTTGGTTTACGACCATTATTTTTGCATTTTTGGAGCTTCCTCTTATGCAAACAATAGTACAGCTTATAAATATTTATAACATGTACTTAGTTACTTTGCTATGACAATAATCTTAGGCTAACGCTCTAGGAAAACGTAAGAAATAAACATTATACAAAGTGTGTAAACAAGGAATTGTAGGGTAGACACTAAGCATCAAATAGACAGTGTGCTTGAAAAGAGAAAAGCAGAGTTGAACAAGGAAACGTTAGTGAAATATCAAATGCTGTTTCTTTCTGTTTCTTTACTAGTATTCAAACCTTAGTGAACCTGGTGGTTGAGAAAATGTCGATTTCAAAAGCCTTTACCAAATAACAACTTTGTCTAACTAAACTAGCTTTTTGTTACTATTTAGTTTCTTGTACACTTTTATATCAAACGATCCTATCCTCTTTGGTTTTTTTAATCTGCCACATTCATGGTCGGTACAACAAATTGGTAACTTAAGAGATTATTTTGTCATGATTTTCTTGCTGTTAAGGTCATTGTGTTTGATATATGTAAAATTATCAAAATTTGTCCGAAATATGGACAATTGTTGTAACTATCAATTCATAAACTCTTACAGAAAGAATCCAATTTTAATACTAATAAACGAGGCACTGAACGTAAGCCCTGAGTTAACAAGGTTTGATTCAGTAAGTGACTTGATTGCGGTATAGATAGTCGAGTGGCTAATGTGCACACACTTGAGCTCAATAGTCGTGGATCTAAGAGCTGTGTTTCCAATCCACCTGCTTTATCAAAGTAATCGGGAGAAAGTTGCAAAATCTTATGAGTGGATAGGAAGTATAGATCACAGGTACAAAAGAACTGCTTTGTTGCTTGAAACTGATGATTTTTGTAAAAGGTAGGATTATAGAACTAGTAAGTGCTGTTTTATGGAAAAGTGAGACAAAATTGAAAAAAGTATTGTCACTGCAAGAGAATGCCGATGAAATCATGTTTCTCCTGACTCCGTTGCGCTTGAATCTACCATTTCCTTACGATGCCAGAATTTAAACTGTAGTTACAACAATATAATTTTGCCAGTTTTCTGAAATAGTACAAATTCACTTGTTTTACATTTATAAACGTTGCTGTAAACATCTCTATTCATCGAAATTGTAAGATTGCTCTTAGATGCTCTATTGGTGCCAAAAAATAATGCTTATTGCTATTTATAGCCCGATAGCTTTATACAGTAGAGAAACGTTCCAAACAAGAAACTAAGACAGTTTTCATGATCAAGAAAAAATATATTATAAGAATAAACATGCAAGGGCAGTCTTTATTTTTCAAAAAAATATAACGGCGATAAGCCATTACTGATATATTTAAAATTACATTTTGTTCAACTTGCATACTCATGGGTATGATAATGGTATCTGACATAAATATTACTGCAATTGATGCTGCTCTATAACTTAATAATAAAATTGCCAAACTGATTAAATTTAAACAGTTTAACATTTAAACTAATTACATTTCAAGAATTCAAATATACAGTTACTGCGCCACATTGAACCGGCGTCCATTTCAAGCAACAGTTTGCCTAATTTATATTGTAAGCATCGTCTCTTATGCATGCATTCAATGAAGTGGTAGCATTCTCTTCCATATATCTATCAGGTATACTCTGAAGCAAAGAGGACGTTTCTACAGCTGATGTATTGTCAGTGTCACTTAATACGCCTTTGGACACTTCTTCCATTTTGACGTCAGCTGATTCTTTCTGTTGATTGCTCTTGCTTGCTTAATTCTTCCAGGTAATAGTTGCTTGCACTTCTGCATGTGCAGGAGTCATCCTTTATATCAAAGCATTGGAGTTTAGGGCAAATGTAAGATTTTCGTTCCAGTATTTTATCAGGAAGGAGATGATGAAAGTCAATGTCTTGGAGAAGACACTTTTCGACGTCGATCAGAATATTGATAACGTGACACATAGAAGCTGTTACTTCAATCTGTTGGATTTAGAAGCAAGATGGAAGTCAAATAATTAATGAAACAGTAAAAGGCTCAACTCGGAAAATAAATTACCATTAGTTACCATTTAGAGAAAGACTTATCAAGAGTGAGCGTTGTTGGAGCTTCCTGTTCGACAGAAGTCATATAAGTTGTCTTTCAAGGATTTTGTATTAAAGAAGCTAGTTTTGTATCAAAAAGTACAAAATAGTCCCGTGCTGTTGCATTTTGTGTGTCTGTTATCATCTAAGCAGCTATGCTGATGATCTTAAGTCGACTAATGACCAACTGACCTAGAACACACAACATGTTTGTTGTGCGACGCTAAGCCTAACCATCGTGATCAATGCGTGTCTGTCCTTAAATTAAGGCAGTTATTCTGTCTTTGGATAGTCACACTAATGGGAAAGCCACACTGGATTTAACCTACTGTTGCTTTTAAATTCAGAAATTTGACTGTGCGATGATTCAAAAAGACAGGCTTAAACATATGTTAATATGCAGACTTCCAATGCAATTCAAAGACAAACAAGCAAAGTGATGTTATCATTAGAACTTGCACAACTATTTATTATTGATTGGATAGACACTGTTAAATGCTTTTAAATAGTTCAAGACAAATTTTATCCATCTTCCATCCATGACAGTTCATGCTCTGCATTCTTATCCCTTTCATTTGAACTAACTAACGAGAGCAATAACAAAAACCATGAATCTTGAAAATTCTCGACTTTGTGGACTCAGTGGAAGCCATGTAGACAGGAGCTTTATCATGACATGAGTCGTATG
>JANTCA010068507.1:3417-10917 GCA_024741275.1 Chironex yamaguchii | reverse complement strand
TCTGTAAAAGGATCATGAAAAGAAACACATCCCAGACAAAGTCACAGGTTGCACAAGGTTCCAATATATGAAGGCTAATGCAAGTTAATGTTTGCATTTTTACTGCTCGTATTGCCACATTTTTCTCTACCTTCATTTCCTTCTTTCTTCTTCCGCATCTTTTGATGCCCGATCTTTCCGTTTCCTCTTCTTTCCTTTTCTCCTTCCGCATTTTCCACCTTTTCCCTCAACAAAAATGTAGTGCGCAACAGCCAATAAAAAGTAACATTTGTTACTTTACTACCCTTTTGAAGAACAATTCATCCCCGATTTTTAGATCCTTAAGGGTCTTTGTCACGTGACAGAACCAGAAGAAATGTATATAGGCAGAATTAAAGAGGACTGGAACGAAAGAGCAAGAAAGACCAATTCGAACACAACAATAAACGTAAGAATAGAAATCGGAAAGAAACAACAGAAAACAAGAACCAGTATAAAAGAAAATATACTAATACGTAGCAAAAACTAGATTTAAAAGTTAGTCTACATTCTCTACGACTGAACATTTCTTCGTAATGATTATAAAATGGCCATGGTGCACCAGTACGTTTCAATATGAATTCCTAAGTGGAATTTACGGCTCCAATACGAGGACATCATACATATAAAGAAACGAGTTGCCCAAAGATAGGAGAAAAGCTGGTGTGCCATAAAGACGATCGGGAGGAAGCCATGCAAGAGGACGGTAATGCAAATGGCGTTTTTCCGTCAGAATTCCATCAAAAAAGCCAGGCATCAGTTGGTCACAATGCATTTGAAATTTGTAAACTGATAAACTGTGTTCTCGATGCTGCAAACACAAACACCAATTAATTGGAAAATGAAAGAAAAACGAGAAATTCGTTTAGATGTTCCCGCAAATTATATTGAATACACAGTGAACTAGAAGCACGCCCAGATACTGGTGATAAAACTGCTAGCAAAACAAAACCTCACTAGTGGTACATGACGAAGGCATTGTTAGAAGACCTTGTATATTTTAGTCAGTAGTTCCTTTATGAACAATTAATTTATCATTGGCAAATGCATGAGCTTTTTGTGGTATTTGGATAAAATGCCAGTGGGAACCTCAGACGGCAGATATGAACATGTTGGCAGTCGGAGCTTGTTGGAGCGGGGGATTATCAACGATTTGTAGTTCTTGGGGTGGGGATTTTTCGAGAGGGGGGCCACTTCGAAGATTTAGGGCAGTCAAGTGTTGGATCCTTAGCAGTAATTATTAAAGAACAATGCGAGGCATCAATAAGAGTCCTGTACAGAATTTATCTGAGCAAATCTCTTCTGCAAGCCTTGTGAACAAGCCACTCAAGATGCATCTGCCAAGCAAAGCAAGCTCCTCTATAGTGTAGCATACTGGCAGGTCGATGTTGCCTTTGAAAGGAACCTTGAGTTTCCCTAACACATCATAAAAACACGAAGACGGCCTGATATAGTGGTTTGGTCATCACAACAGAACAGCTCATAGAACTGACAATGCAATGTGCAGGGAACATAGAAGAGGCTTTTAAACCCAAAGAAACCTTGTGAAGACCTTACCTTACCTATCTACTACCTCTGTCATTTGCCACCGTCCTCACCTCATTCCACGAGCCCCATCCTGCTCGTGTCCTTTCCGTTTGTACTATCCTGCGCCATGTTGTTTTCCGTCTCTCTCTTTTCCTTTTCCCTTCCGGTTTCTACGTCAGCGCCATGTGACAGGCATTCTTCCTTTTTTTCGCCAATGAATTTCTTCTGCCGTCTCCAGACGTCATCGTTCATCCTGACTACCCCTGCTCGTTGTAGTACTTCCTCATTCCATCGCTCTTTCCTGCTATCGTATTGCATGTGAAGACAGTATCTGGTAATGCTATGTGTGCCCAAGTGCGCCGGAGCCACGGGGTAGCGGGGGCAGCTGCCCCCGTTGCCGCAGTGGTGCGTGGACAGCGCAGGGGCATCCAAAAGACCTTTCTGAAAAATTGGTTTCAGAGGAGATGTTCAGTACAATAGGAGTATGCTAAACAACCATTTCCGGTTTGTTTCAACAGCCAATTTTGACACCATGAGGTGCCCTTTCTGCGGTTTCTGCCCCCGCCGCATCATGAAGTGTCCGACGCTTCTGTGTGTGCCAAGTGATAGTCAGATGTCGTGCCTTCGTTGGTCACTCCCTGACTAGTTTTCTTTCACTTAATGGCTTTGGCCTTGGTAGCTGAAGACTGAAGTGTCTCCACGCTGCAACAGAGAAGAAGGTCAAGTTGGATTTGGCCTAAGGCGCATTTGAAGCAAACAACGTAATGTTGGCATTGTGGCCAGTTGTTTGAAGACGAACCAATGGCGCTATGCTGCTAGTAGCGCCAGGGATAGCAGTAATGCCCTCAGGCACCGAAACTGTGCTATCAGCTGATGAGGGAGGCATAGAGCAGCACCCGGTTGTACGTAGCTATCTCAACAATATTTATAAGTGATCTTAACTGGGTTTCCAATTGAGTTATATTGTCAGAGTATGATGAAGACCGGACTCGGCAATAAGATCAAAGAACCTAGTGTCAAATGTTTATACAACTGCGGAGACTGGCAGAAGAAAGATACAGGCTACTATTTACGTACAACCACTGATTGGAATTTTAGATATGCGGAGAGCAATGGTGAAATTTGCAATAGTAGCTATCAACTTACTTAATGTTTTCCTTGTACGTGTGTTTACTTGGATCTTTTTTTCAAAATACAAAGTGGGTTATATGGGTGAATATTCTCAGAGTTAGCGCACAGAGATAAAAGTTAAAAGGCGTCCATAAAGTACTTGCAAGTAACATTGTGTACAATTGAAACGTACTTCTAATCACTTTATTGGTAAATTAAGAAACATGTATCATACAGTTGATCAATCTAATTAGTATGGAGTACTATTAAGAAGTGCAATAACATTTACAAGCTTGTAGACACAAGCGTATCATAATTTTCATCCTAATACCTTATACCTGTGGCTAAAAAAGACAACAGTTAAGTTTATTTGACCATCTTTTGCATTGCGGTTTGCATTGATCCCAATAAACGGCTGCTCTCTCACGTAACAGGATCTTCCTACTCGTAATATTGGGCATGTCTCTTCCGAATGTTCCGGCAGTAAAGAATATTTCCAATGTAATTATTCCCAAGGAAGACCCAAAAACCTATCGTCAGCACACTTTCCTAGATCCTCGAAGCCAGCCTGCCAATAACTACTGGCCAATAGCCTCTGTCTAAAATGGTTTCATCCACCGGTTCCATCAACCCTGTTTGGAATACTCATGCCCAAGATCCCATCGATGTCTCGTTTTGTCACAGGCTGACCTTTACTGAGGATTTGGTGAGCCAACACCTCTGTGAAGAAAAAAGTAAGGCTTTAAATATAATTTAAAAGACATTTCGGGTTCTTTATAAGGGAAACATTTTAGGCATAACTTGAGTAAGTAAGTGCTTTAAAGAATTCGAGTGTGTACCGTGTAGACGCAAACTGGTATGTTTGTATGTTACACGGAACGTACTGGGATGGAGCTACTTGAGTGGGGTCCTGGCGCAAGATTCCGCCATATTTTGCTGCTCTTCTGTAATGACGTATTGTAATTTGCATTTTGTGCTCTTTTTAAAGCCTTCGAAACTTGGGCGTGGAATCCTATGCCCTCTACTAAATTGTCGATGTACATGTCATATTCATTGCATCTTAGACGTAACCAGCCTCTTTTTCAAGTAGTAAGCTATTATGGTCATAATTCAGAGGGTCCAGGGTCACCTTTAAGTGGAATTTTCTCACCACCCTCCTGGAAGCATTGCCACCTGACCGTTCCCTAGTAAACTAAAATTTATCACGTTTAAATGTACAATTGACTAGACTGAGGAAAAATAACATCGATTAGGAACAGTAGCTTCATACCATGATGGCGAGGTCGACGATGTGTGGGTGAAAAGGATGAAATTGAACACAAAACAAACTAGAAGCATTTCGGGAGCAAAAACCTCCACCAACCCAATACGAATATTCAAACAACATGAGTTTTCCCCACGATGATTTCCTTCCTAGTTCATCAAGCTATCATTACCAAATATGGTAACTGGGTTATCCTCACAGAGACTTCCTCACTAGCACTATGAAGGATTGAAGGTTGACCCATACCGAAAAGGTGACCCATAATCCAGGATTTGATCCGGATTACTCCCCAAAATTAATCACTTCTAAATCAGTCCATTTCTGACCTATCCTGAAAATTTCATTATAATCCATTCATAATTTGTTAACGTATGTTGTTAATAAAGAGACAAACAGACCGAAAAACAATCACCGGGAAAACATAACCTCGATGGTGGAAGTAAAAAAAACACAAGTGAAGAGACTATGTAAACAACTAATTCTTGAAGTACGACCATGAACAACTTGAAATCAATAAAACAAATTTAATTTTATTAGCTTATTTTCAATACAGTTGGATGTGTAAGGATAACGGGAGAATATACAAGAAAATTTAATTCTTGAAGAATAGCATAAAACATAAGAACAGAACTTGTGCTCCAGTAACAAAATTCACGTGTGTACATGTCAAGTATTTTTAGTAGAGATCTTGCATTTACAATACGCAAAACGCAAGAAGATGCGTGTGCAGCTTAATGTGACAAGCAGGTGTTAACGTGAAATAACAGCTGTTTCTTAAACGTGGCTCGTTATAAAGAGAGTGTTTTTAGTGCGGAGACAAGATTGAAAGAATCGAGTGCATAAGTTTCTTCGTTCATTTTGCATCTCTTGTACAGCGCAGTTAATTATCAGCAAGACAGTAACTGATGAAGGTATGCTAATACAGTTATCAAGCAACTGGGTACAGTGCAAAAATTATACTTATATAAAGAATCTTTTAGTCGTACAAAACTTGAAAATTACATCGAAAATTTGCAACACTGCGCAGAAAGATACTGAAAAGTTTTTTTCGTCCGACACTCCTCGGAGTATGAAACGTCAGAAAGGAAAGTATATGTGTATGGCAACCTTTTTTATACGAAACCTCCATCAAAACTAGCCCATCATGAACAAGAAAAAACAAAGAGAAAATGAAGAAACAAAGCATTATTGGAAGACTCCAAGTGAAAAAACGAACTCTTTCTGCCTAAAGAGTACTGGTTTTCTTGTTTTAATGTAGACAGACGCCAATATACGTAGATGAAATAACGATCTAGATGTGCCAATTATCCGAAGATTCTCGTCCTTATACATTTTGGAGCATTCTAAATTTTGCTCTGCAAGCGCGAAATGGCTATTCTCTTTGAGGAATTGATGCTTGACGTACATTGGCTGCACATGTTGTTTGAACATGTCACCCAACCTTTGACAAGTGTGACCTACATACCGAGCTTCACATCGGCACAGAAATTCATATACTACTAAGCTTTTTTGTGTGGTAGGCACACTATACTTGTGAATGGATGACAGATCTTCCTAGTCGTGAAAACAATTCTAGAATGCCAGCAGAGAAAAACTTAACTACAGCTTTTTTAATCTGTGTTTCTATGCGGATAGAAACATTGCCTAGCCAAGGAAGTGTTAAGTATACAGGACATTTTTGAGGCCCAAAAACTTTATGGTTGCAAAATGAGTGATCGAAGAATTCTACAACCAATATACTCTGAATAATCGTTTTCAAGGAGAACAGATTTCATCTTCCCTGGTTCCGAATTCAATTTATATTTGAACAGATACAAACTGCTTTATGGACAAGTGTTCTGATGAGGTTGTTTTCCTTCTTTTTTGGACAAAAAGTATCCAAACGAATGTACTGACGAGTAAAAGGAGCTTTTCGGTAAACAATTGTTGTCAAAGTAGTGTCAGTTTTTTCAACCAAAACATCTTCTTTTTCTTCTTCAAGTGCCATGTCCCACAAGGACGTTGGCGATCATGGACTTCCACCTTTTCCTATCAAGAAAAGGTGGACCAAAACATCAAAACATCAAGAAAAGGTATTCAACTGTCCTTTTCAACCATAACTTAGAGAGCTGGATGTAATTTCAAGGCGACTTTTATATAGCTATAGATTCCATACATTAACACCTATATACATAAGTTGAATCCTATAATGTGTACTTAACAGCCTTGAGCTTGATAGCATAGAATTTGTTTTGTGTCGGCACTTATTGAAAAGTTCGGACCTTTTATTTAAAGTGATGTTTTCTGCTCAAGACAAAGGTAGCATCTACTTGATGATGCGTCATAGGATGGCAGATAATCATCCACATGGTTGATCACGGCCCTTATGTAAAGAGAGAGAGATAGGGAATCTGAACAAAAAACTCGATGTTCTGTGTTTTTTGCTAATTTACGGCAAAAGTTGTTGACTTGTGATAAGTAAAGGGGACTAAGGTTCTTTGGAATAAACTACAATGTCTTTCTGTTCTCTTGGCGACCTATGGTTTTGTGTAGCTGATTCAAGCAATTTCTTGCAATTACCTTCTTTTACCGTTTATATTAGATTAGATTTCGTTTAAAACAAATTAAAAGAGTTAACACTTCAATAATGGAGTCTATGTATCCCTGAGGAGTTTCTTCAAATTACCAAAAGCTAACTGCTTAAAGTGTTTCAAAGGTAATAATACATCTATCTACTGGCTTAAAATAGATTCTTTTGAAGTATTTCAAAACTGTGGACCCCGTCGACTGTTCCATGCTTATCTCCTACATATTATCTTCACAGTTTGAAGTCATATAGTAACAGTTATCTTCATTGTTGATTACTCTTCATGATTTACAGCCATTTTCCGTTTGATTTTTTGAAGAGCGACTTAGTAAGCACATTGCCCAAAAGGGCAGGCTAAGACAATTTCCTACTCTTCAATTCGACAACATGATCAAACAACAGAAACAACAAACAAAATAAACAAAACTAGCTGAGATATTGTGGTGTAGTGTAGTGTTGTGTAGTCAGTGTAGAATTGTTTAACGGGGCGTAGGGTCAGTAGTGTTGTGTGGTTTATTGTAGTAAGTTTAGTATACTATAGTGTAATATATTATAGTGTAGTATATTACTGTGTAGTGTATTATCTATTTTGCGCAAATGCGGATCGGAGTAAAAAACATTGCGCTTACCGACAGTAGTGGCATCGTTTTGCACAATTAGCTTTCATAAAGGTTTTATTAATATTGCTCCCACAAGCAGGAGTAAATCTCTTGCAGAGGTACTTGAAACGATCGGTACAGCCTGCCAGAGAACAAAAATTGTTAAAACATGGCACCACGAGCTACAGGTACGAGTGAGTCAGAAAATAGTAACATTATTCAACTATAGGAACAAGAACATTATGTACAATTTAGTCAGAAAATAGTAATATTGGTCAAATATAGCAACAGGAGCATGACGTACAAATTAAAGAGAAAATAGTAATATTGGTAAACTATTAGCAACAGGAGCATGACGTACAAATTAAAGAGAAAATAGTAATATTGGTAAACTATTAGCAACAGGAGCATGACGT
>JANTCA010068506.1:3768-37270 GCA_024741275.1 Chironex yamaguchii | reverse complement strand
TTCATACTCTGAGGAGTGGCAGACGAAAAAAGCTTTTAAGTATGATTTTAGCGCAATGTCGCAAATTTTCAAGGCGAATTTCTACTCTCCACATATCTACCTCACCATCCAAACTATCATGAATCTCAAGCTCCTTCTGACTCAAGGACACTGCAGGTAACACTCAAATCTCGTTTTTACGATTCAATCTCTAGTCTACTTGTCAACGGGTCTACTAATCTACTACTCTACAAGCCTAGTCAACAATCACTACATAGACAAGCTGTAGCCGATGTTATTGCCGGATATAAACCCAACATCATACTTGGTGGATACCCCCCCTCCCATTTCCACAAAAGAATCTAAGCTATCAAGAGAAACCTGATCAATCCTATCACAACTTTGTTCTGGATACAGCACCATCCTGAAATCCTGGTAATTTCGAGTGGGAAAATCCGATACTGACACCTGCCCTAACTGTCTTTGCGAACATCACACGACCATGCACTTGTTTGAATGCTCAGTAAATCCTACCACGCTTACTCCGGAGGATTTATGGAGAAGCCCAGCCGCTGTGTGCCGATTCCTTGGGCTGAACACAGATTGGTTTGACACTGATGGCTAACACAACAACATGTTGGAAATTTTACGAAAAATCCGACAAATGTCTCAACAGGGGTCAGTAGCCCCCTGGCTCCCTGGCAACGATGCCTCTTCACGTATCTAGATTGTTTTAGGTTGTGCAGCTCCATGTTTTTATCGTACAACAGAGGTAGAAGGGACAGCCATACCAGGAGAACTAGATCCGAGTTTTGTGATGACATCAGTAACGTAAGCATATAAATAAACAGAACAGAATTACATTAGCCGTGAACTGCTACTTAATACTGACCTGAGATTAAGTAATGAGATATTGGGCTTGAGGCCATTTAGTAACTTACCTACTGTACTTATCTACCAGTTGCTGTCGTCTATTCCCCCGCTTCTGTGAAATATATGATGTTAGACAACTTTCATATCCATATACTCCCTGATTTTACCACTACCACTGCCAAGGCCAACTTACTACTGCTGTCAAAAGTGCTACCTCCACCAAACCTTTAGTGCTGTGATGGCACGGAGGTTTGAGTGTTGGCTTTTAAGTCTGAGGATTGCAAGTTCGAGCCCTGTCGGCTCCCACTTAGTGCAGCTATTGTGGTAATGCCCACTCTTGACAAATATATATATAGATATATATATTTAGGAATACTCAAATTGGCACATGTTCTTATCCAATTAAAGCTGCTTAGCCTAATATTGTTTGTTTTTTAACAGTAATACACTTACCATTCATTAAGAAGTTTCACAAGAAAGTTACATGACTTCAGGCTTAAACATTGTGATTATTATTTATCTCTTACTTAATCTAACAATACATAATGAGATTCAGATGGGTGATGACTGAGTAAGAAGTGAGAGATGGTACTAATAACAATCTGAAAGGTGCTTTGACAACAAAGTCCTGGACTCTTTCTCTTTGAACTGATGAAAACTCATTATGGCTAAGTCTGATTGTTCTGTGATAATTCTGTTGCATGACCAAGGCCTTGTTGGTGTAAAATTGACAGTTGGTTCATTCTCATCTTCACAAAAGCATCAATGTTACAAATTATGTACATTACTGCTTACGTTCTCACGTCATAGCACTACATTATCGCGAGCACTACATTACCATCCTTCCCTGGTAATGATGATTTTTTATATTAGCTTCTCAACATATATGATGTCATATTTCTTGTATTCATTGGTTTGCATTTATCAGAAAAATTGGCTATTATTGGCTGTTATTTCTTGTAGCATGCAAGCTAAGTTAAGGTGTAGTATTTTTACTTTGCATTATAGTGGCAATTTTTTGATTGCATGCTGCCTTGATTGATAAGCAAGCAGTAAATTAAGTACCATCCCAAACATTTGTATAGCTCTGTGGCTAAACACCTTTATTTAAGTGGCTTTAGCAAAGAGTATTGAAGTTGGTGTAAGATTCTCAGTATCTCTTTTTTGAAGATGTTATTTTAGTGATAATGCATGGTTAAATGCTTTTACATGCATGCTTCTGAGAATTATTGCTTTAGCTTTCTCTTCTTAAGACTACTGGTGTTTATTCTTAGCTCATTTCTTTTACAGTTTGGTCCTTCAATGAGAAAGTCCCAGTTTGAATCAGCATATGAGAATGGGGGTATTCCTTGCAGGTAATAAAGTGTACGTCTTATATTTATATTTATATTTAATGAAGTGATTATTTAATTATTTAACCTACATTGATTTTGACTTTGATTATCCAGCCTATCACTAGAAATAATTATTCTTTCTAATTTTCTGTGCACAAATCACTTAAATATCAAAATTTGTTACAACTAAAATCACCATACCACCCTTAAAACTCAATTACTCTTTAGTTCAATGAGTTTGCCCTAGTTTAAATAACATAGACATTCCTCTTCTTCTCATTATCATTTTTCATTCTTTTTGATCTTGTGTCTTTGTTAATGTGACTTTGCATAATAGCCAGTTCATTTGTTTTGTCTGTGTTGTGTCCTGTGATACTATATATTTTCTATTGTTCAGCATTTTGGATTATCTGCATGCAATTTGAAATTCTGTGTCCCGGGTAGGCCAGATAATGAAATACAGCTGTATCTTATATTGGATGTCAACAGCTGTGAAAGTATTACAATGGAAGCCATATATTTAGCCTTTTATTAGATTGTCTCTATTGTCTTGATGAGTTGTAAGTTACAATAAACTCTGCGAGAAAAATGTAGTCTTTAGATTATGAGCGTAGAGTCAGCTTTGAATATGTTTGTTGTAAAATGTCCCCAACTACCTGGGTCATAATCACTATATGTCATTCATTGAATTTAATAATAAGGTACATATTTTCTGTCAAGCACATTAATGTGGCTTCTTGCTGATGTAGATCTTTACACTAAGGGTAGTAGTGCTAAAGATATATTAATTAGATTGCTGCATAGGAATGTAACCTTCAATAACATAGACAAAGAAAAGATGCCTGTTCTGAGAGTATCAGAGGGTTCGAAACAAGAGATCTTGTGGTGCTGTTCATTTCTAGTGTGGTGGAACAAGGATCCAGTTTTGCAATGACAAGAACAGCTGTCACACGTATAAGCTCACTGCAAGAGCATATGTGAATGGTATCATAAGTTTGACACGTTTTTACGTTACCATGCAATGAAAACTAATCCATTTTAATATAAATTTGGACAGCTGGCACGGGGACAGTTTACTTATGTAAGAGTTTAGAGTCAGCAGCTATTGCACTACCTAAAACCATGGCATGGTACATGGGTTGAAGCTAACACTGTTTGAAAACACGCATTAAAGCAATGGCTACTGCTATTAATTATTAATTATATCTGATTTTCAGCACTAGCATTAAAGTTGTAAAGTTTTGTGTTTTTTTATGGTATTTGCACACTCATATCCCTGTTCGCCACTCTTTGTTATTGCTAAGTCAAATAGTATCATTGTTTAACAATTTCAACTCATTTAACATATGCAAGGCTATTCTATGATCAAACTCTTTGAATTTAAAAGTTATTAGCCTAACTCTAGGCTATTTACTGTGTCAAATTTTTGTGCTGCATTCTCTCATACCTATCATTAGGTTAGTTCATGGTTCAGTCAGACACAGACTTCACTGGGAAACTCCTCCAGAAAATCTACATTTTGATCCTCTGTTGGTGACATTAGCTGAGGTGAGTAAGGTTTTCTAGAAAAGCTATTTTTACAACATTAACAATTGGCAATAGTTTTGTAATGTCATGTTATCTTGTTGCTGAGGGTTAAAACCTTTTATGATATGATATATTTATGTTGCTTTCATTAGATCTTCTTTACTAACTGATAAGCATTTTAGGTGATAAAACAGGGTGCAAAATGCCATGTTATGTGCTAGATTAACCTTGGGACCTGACAAACAAGCATTAAGGCTAAAGAAGTGTTGCACCTTTTGGCAAGATATTTTTACTTTTCCTATTTGTTGCATCTTGCTTTCAGAGACAACATCAAAGCAACCTACCTATGTGCTTTTTTGGTAATTGTTTAATTTGTAATGTTATGGTGCAAAGACTAAAGCAGTACAATCTGTTCTCTTCTTTGTTAACAGTATGCTGGTTGTATACTATGTGCAGTACTCTAGGTACTATCTGACTACTTCAGTGCTTTTACTAGGTTTTTTTACTTAATATCATTAAACCCAATCCAATGATAATGTGATAAGAAGGGGATAGGTGCTCAGACATACATGTGAGCGATTTTTACATTGGGTTGTGTGTTATGTAGCATACCAAAAGCAAAACCGAATCACAAGAGAAGATCTGGAAAACGTTTGAAATGGGCAGGTGTATGCCTTGCTGGTTTTAATACCTGTGATCAATGTCATTAATGTCTTTATGTCATTAGTAGTGAAAGGTTTTGGCATAGAGAATATGTCTTGATATTTTATCTGCATTGATCTGACAGCATATCAGGCAATGTCTTACAATGTGGATCAGTCGTCATGAGTAAAACTAGCTTGTTTATTTGAACTTATATCTGTAGTCTAAAAGTTATGTAATTGTCATTCTAGGGACTCCGAGAAACTCGCCACCCTTATACTTTTATTGCCAAAGAAGGATTTAAAGAATTACTGATGACTGAGGATGCTGAAATGAAAGCTACCCCTCTGTTGCCACGTGTTGTTGTGCCTATAAAAGCAGCCTTGGTAAGTATTTCCTCCACCACCATCTGAATTTCTCTGCTTTCAATTCTAGTAGATAGAGGACAATGTGTTTTTATAGTCTCCCAGTAATTCACTGTTGTGCTTCAAGTGGATGAAAATTTAAAGATAAAGTTTGTAATTTTACAACCCGTTAAGGAATTGGTAAACCTGAATTTTTGTGGTCGGTATTATCTGTCACAGGGCCTACTCCTCATAGGTCGAAAATTATGGATATATGTTTTTTCCTGGTTCAGAAGGTGTTTTAAATGACTTTGTATTTAAATGCGTTTTACTATTGGTTCTGCAAGATTTCATGAGCTCAAGTCTGATACCTTCTTTCCTAGGATCTTTTACCATTTTCACTTTAAGTGGCTGGTCTTTTGCCTTCTAGTCTGGTATTCCTCAAAACTGGTGGAATTTTGAGATAAATCATGCAAATCACATGACTAAGGCCTTTTAGAAGTAGCAGAAACTCCCAGATGGGGCCTTTGCCTCTTCAGTGGGTGTTACAAATTTCATAAATCATTTGTTATATATTAGCCCCACTTTACCACATTATTATATATCATTAACTGGTACAATGTTGAGAAAGGAAGAATTAGATGCCGGGATGCCAACTTACTTTAAAAACAAAAGAAAAAGGGCTAGAATGACTACCCCAAAAGTGTTCATATGCACTTTTTTGGAATGTCAATCTAGGCTAGGGCCAATTCACTTAGTTGCCCTGGGACACATTTTTGGTCTCAGTTATTAGAAGCTTGAATCTAGCATAATTTTATCCCTTAATGATGCCACATCTTTACCCTGTTCTTAGCTCCTGTTTTTGCAGATTACAGCAGTAATTGCTCTCTTTTTCTGTATTCTGTAGTTTATAAATAATGTAAATGCATAGTAGGAATAAAAGGCTTATTTACAATTGAAATGATTTAAAACTTCATTGTGACATCTTCCTTCCTAAGGTATCCTCTAATGATGATGCTTTTGTGCGTGGTTTAGAAGCACTTGTACAGATAAGCAACGTCACAGGCAGTTTTCTAAACATCCATTTAAAGATGCTTCTTCCTCAGGTATGTGCCACTTTCCTTTTTTAGTTAGTTGTGTTTTTAAGCATTACAGGTAAAGGGGGTCCAAGAAATCTTTATGAAACCAAGATGAAAAGGAGAGAGAGGCTAGCAAGAAGAACAAATTTGCACATAAACCTTTTAAAGAAAGATGCATTGATAGCTGTTTTTTAGGTGGTGCAAGGGACCATGTTGCAAATACTTGCAGTTGTATTCACCAAACGTGAGTTGTGAGATAAAGCAAAGTCATTCGCAGCATCAGATAACTAGATGGGCTTATTTGTGATATATTTGTGACTAAACCCTTTACACTGTTGGTGCTGACGTTTCTGTGTGCTTGTGGGAATCTTATATGTGATAAGTTACAAAAGTGGATTCTCCTACCCCCTCCCCAGGTGGATATACCTCTTCGATGAAGGATGAAAATGTGGTAAGGGAATTTGGAATAGGTGAGGGTGAGTGACTGGGTTAACTGTTCTGTTCTGTTCATTTATTATTTATTTACTGTGTCAATTTTTGATTCTACCTTGTGTTCTAAATGCAGAGTTATTGTCAAATACCATATTCTGAGATATCAATTTGATCTTTGTCAATTGAAAAGTTCCATAGACACGTTTATTGCTTTAAATGGTTTTTTGTGTTTTACTACGAGGAAGCTTTTTAACTACCATAAATCATTGCAGCTTATTTATTTTCGATATACTTGGATGGGGGTTCTTTGAAGGGGGCTTATATGAGAGGGGGCTTATCTTATATTATTTGAAATATGCCACTTAAAAAGGTTCAAAATTTCTTTCTTTTTGTAATAAAAATGAGAATTATTTGAATATAAAAGTTTATGATCTCTGTGATTCATTTGGTAAAGTAATTCCATCCTACTGATTATAAAATGGCCAAAGGAGTACAAGTAATCAATTTTTCTTGTCAATGGTGATTTTGTTTTTTTATTTACAATTTGAATATCCGAGTGGGACGGATAATCCAGCACTGTTGGAGCTGCATTTGACATTGCCTTTTGAGGCTGGTAGAGTAGGGACTAAGCTGTGGATAGGTAAAACAATCATCAATGAAATTGTACTGTTTGTAATAAGCAATCTTGTAAAGCATCTACTTGTCCTCATCCTCAGTCCAATTTTAGGCATGATACAGATATAAATTCTCATAAGTCGACTTCGTCGTGCTCCATGCTACCAATACTACACAGTCACCACCTACTTCACCCACTCATCCTCAAGCCGACTCCATAGACATTTTGCATTCCATCCAATCATCCTTGTAGTCCCTTCACTTGCACATCTGTCAGGTCGAGAGCCACCTTGGGCCCTCCTCTGAGACCTCACCCACTGTTTCTACACCCACTTCGTCACCTTCAGCATTACTCTTTGGTATGCCCACAGTCCCTGACCCATCCTCATCTTTTAATCCATCTGCACTGAGTCTGGCTGATCGTAGTATCCTGTGGACCAAGGTTTCTTCTGCTGGTATTGGTTTGACCCTTCCTATTGATACTTGTTGCTCCATGTCACTTATCAGCAAATCTGATGCTGACCAAATTATCAAACACAACATGAACTTGTGTTGACAAAGCTTCAGCAGCCACTTACAGTTTCTGTTGCAACCCAATCATCCACTCTCCAAGCTATTGGGATCTTGCAAGTTCCCATTACCTGGGGTACCATTTAATCTGCAATTTTGCCTATGCTGGTTATCCCCAACTTGCCTGGTCTGTCCTGTTTGGTCAAAATCATCTGGTGGCTCACTGATGCTCACATCTTTTCTTGGGACCTAGTTCTTTTCTTTGCTGACCCTAAGTTAAACTTCAAGATCAAATGCTACAATACAAATCCCTGCTCTAGCTCAAGTCACATGCATGCTAGCAGCCATGCCTTTGACCTCTGGAACATTGGAACTCGTCACACTCACTAGGGGTTTCAATCTTGTCACGGCCTCCCTCACCACTCTTCATTCTTTCCTCCCATTATCTGGATCTCCACTTTGGTTTGATGGCAAGACGAATGCCCCTGACATTGACATTGTCAATGGCCCCATCGACTTTTCTCGCTTTTATGAGCCATTTGCTCACGCCTGCATACTTCACCCATCCACAGTTGTCCAAACAACTATTCTAATTTCGTCTTCAAACCCCTCATTTGTTTTGCCATATCTTGCATCATTAGGCTCAACTCTTCATTCAAATGATGTGGACATTGCATCATTTTATGATGCTGCAATACACACAGCATCCTCATTAGCAGCTCATGCCACTTCACTTTTTGGGACACATTTCAATAGTCCAGCCACTGTTGTCTCGGACCATTCTAAGATTGCACCTCACACTTTGCTATCGGCATCTACATCTGCATCTATTATGAGCAGCTGCATCTACTGTGCCTTATATAGTCTATGTTGTACCAAAGACTTGAATATCTAATCCACATGTAATGTACATGTAATTTAGATTATGGGTGGTTATGTCATTGTAATGTACTGCAATAATTATCCCTAAAAAAGATTTTTGAAAATAGCATACAGAGGATTTTTATATCTTTCAAGATAATAGAATTGAACTAAATTTATTTCAGTAGGTGAAGATACATTTCTAGAAACTATCAGTGCAATACTGTCAATGCTCAGAGTAAGATAGGCGGTACATACGAAGCCGATTATTTACCTACTGAGGAAAGTAATTCTTGCAACATTTTGACCATATTTTCCTTGTTTAGTCCACCTGTTGGTGCAATTACAAGCCGAACAAGAAACTGGCATGACTTTAAACAAAATTAAGTTATTTGATCTGTCAAAAACGTCTTCTTAAACGCGTTCAATGAATGGGCAATGTGACTACATCTGAAATCGATGTTTTTATATTTTCACCCTTCCGCTTTTTTCTACCAAACGAGTGCCACCATTATGCAAAATTAAACGTTGATGAACTTTTCATCCCACTGAGGCCTCTAGCCCTAGCTTCTTGGTGGATTCGCCAGTAGAGACAAGGCATACTTCCCGGTCAACTTTTTAATCTATGAAATGTTCTTTTCTAATTTTAGTTATCAAGAAAGGCGATGAACAAAAAGTTTAAAGAAAAAGTTATGTGCGCTTTACAGCAGTTAGAATACAACGGTGGAAAGGTAAGGACCAGGTCAAACAACAGATTCGGTAATCAGTCCTTCAATTCATACTCTTTACTTTTTTTACTTATCTCATTGGTGTTAAGTCGATGAGTATATGAGTTATTGATGAGTAATAATATACATAAATGCTTTAATAGTGTTATATTTTTATGAGGTGAATTTAATCCTCATCATTTTTCTATATGCTAGGGAAGTGTGTTTTATTACCGCGGTTTTTGTCCGTCTGGCTGTCTGGCTGGCTGCCTACCTGTCTGTCTGTCTGTCTGTCTGTCTGTCTGACTATCCGTTAGCAGCATAACGTAATAGGTTCTGGACTGATTTTCATGAAATATTGTGGCAATGTCCAAAACGGGTCTCCAATCAACTGATTAGATTGTGGGGGAATTTTGTAGAGGTTCTTTTTATTAAGATGTAGAGCTTTCAACACGTGCACGAAACTCCACGATAATTGGTCTTGGTACTTGTTGTAAAATGCAGGTTCTACAGTATGTCAAAGTTTTATCCAGATCCCAGCAAAATCTTTTATGCCATGATCCATTGCCAAGAAAACGGGGGATCTTTACAATATTGATCACTTCAATCTAACTAATTACAGTATAGACTTGCAGCAAACATCCAACAAAATAAAGCCAAGACACAAAAATGAGATATGTATTGCACGTGCACGCATTTGAGCAATAGCCATATTTTGAGTAACGACGTCGTCTTTAAACGTTTTCCCTAATTTGAATGGAGAAAGCCGCATATCCCGTGCTGCACCATTGCATTATGGCCAGTGTTCGTTTGGTGCGACGTGTTTAATCGTCGCAAAGGTACAGATCACACAGTTTCTACAGTAAGTGACAGATTTCTTGCATCAGGGGACATTATATTGAGAGCATCACATCCTCCTAGGAAGAGAACATAGCACATATCACTGACTGCGTCACTTATTACTTTGGCCCAAGTCAAAGAAGAGAAAAGAGGAATCTTTGTAGAGTAACTAGTAGGACCCTTGGCAGCTAAGCTCATGGATAGTTGTAAAACACAGCTCGTTTTATTGATTGACGCAAATTTCCATCACAGTACTTGCAACCGGTTTGAAGCTGTGCAAAAATAATAACAGCTGCATTAGTTTGATGTTTCTCTAGATTTGTTAAGGACAAAAATGACGGAATGGAGTGGATGCAATCCACTCCTCAGTATGATCAAGCAATGGAGTTATGTAACGTAAGATGTTAATCATCATGATTAGTGGATAGTATTGACGTTGTAGTGCCACTAAGGTACGTAGTGGAAAGTAGTAGTAAAATCCTGAACTCATGTATCGGACAACTTGGAGTGGACTATAGGTTCTCGTGATTGTTCAAGAGGACTAAGGCTATAATTTGGCCGCAGGATCAAGATAGGTCAGTCTGTTTGTGGCTCTCAACTGTTTCGGATCGGTACTCGATAAATTATGGTGTCTTAAAAGATTAAAAGAGCAAGAAGTGTGTATAATGTGCACTGGACGATAAAGGTACTAAAAGTCATCCCGGAGCTTTCATCCAATCGTACACAGTTGTTACAACTTCTCTTGGGGGAGGGGATGGAGGGGGCAGATGGACATGCCGTTTGACCTTGTTTGAAGTCTAGAAATAAGTATAAACACAAAAATGCAAAGTCGTTTAAGGAATATGTTTCAATCTAAAACTACATTCGAGAAAAGACATAACTTATTTGATGGAGAGCCAAAATACCCGAATATTTATATTATAACCCAATAGCTGCAGTGAAAAAGGAGCCGAGGGTAATCGAATTTTCAACTCAGACTTGGACAATCCCTACACAGTAAGTCTAGATTAAGGCTAGTGCTATCTGTGACGAAGCATGGAAGAACGGACTATGTCATTTTGGAGCAGAAAAGTTGGGACTTATAACAGAGGTCTCCCAGTGAATTAATGTTGCGATAATTTACAAGATACAAGTGTAATTTTAATAGGAATGAACCTGCCAGGATAGCAATTATGGAAGGCGTGTACTATCAGAAACCTTGTTTCGTTTTTCTTTTAGGAGAGCCTGCCTCATATTAAAGCAAGGATACCAACTTACCAATCCATCCATGCTTGAGCAGTAACATGATGCACCTCTCCGTTGCATGCTTCCTGAGTGTACAAGGGGGTCTGATGCACCTCACTCAAAACGGGGCTCCGGCAACGGACATTCATGTGACCCTGTAGTATCATGAAATTACAATCAGGAAGTTTACTGTAATGCCTTGTTAACAGCAACCGTCGAGCGTGCAGCAGTAATGATGGAAGGAAATCGCACATTTTGTTTCCTAGTTTGTTGTGGACTCGCAAAACAAACGATGCAGCTTGAGACATCACCTGTCTTGAAAGTGCTTTAAATGAATACACCAACTGTGTCATTTTGCCTTTTGTCAGGCGGTGGGAACGGGTGGATGACTGCGTTTATGTTTTGGACACCGTACTCGCTAAGAGTTTTCATCGGAGCAAGCAATCATTTGTAGAAATCTCCATTTTGCAAATTTAAGTATCAAATACTGTGGAGCTAAGCCGTTTTTTGACCATGGGACTGAAAGAAACCGATCTTTTATAGCACTGAATTATTCCCTTTACAGTTTGCTTTAAGTGCACCGAAAGGGTGCTAATTGGCCTCGTCTCCTGAACTGAATATTGCAATTCTTGAGCTATAGCTAGCCGTGTTTAGAACCATAAGCATATTAGCCGTGATAATATGTGTGTTCTGGCCCCTTGCGTGTACACCAACGTGTAAGTTTGTGTGTACAAACGCACTGAAGTGCATCGTTTTATTTTGTACATGGATATTTGTTAGTCATACAGGTGTGCACTTCTTATTTCTAGGCTGTCTCCGTATTTGTTTGTTCTTGACTTGCATACAATTTTTTGCAACAAGGTTTGAAATGATCCTACTACTCGAAATTTCTTAACAATCCCACTATATCAGTACACAAACTTTGTCAAGACTTCCTTAACATAACTTGCATTTCCTTATTTACAGGCATTGACACAGTAAGCCACTCTTATTTTGTACTGACTTCCTTTCAAGAAATTGAGGTACAAAAGGAACAGATCTCAAAATAAACATTCTTTAATGTAGATGAGATCACAAGAGTACGAAAAGCTGCAAGGAAAAAAATTCTACGCCATCTATCTCGTCTTTAAGACGCTAAATTCCTTACAGAGTTTACACAGATGTGCTTGTTCGTGGGTCTGAAATGACGCAGCTTAGCAAAGTAGGTTACAAAGCTTTCATAACTGTTGATAAAGGGGGTTACTGCTCTACAGATCGTTGTATATGAAAACCAACCCATGTAGAACAATTGCCGAAGGGAATGAAATGCCATAGTGAAAAACAGGAACTTTGCCTTCCCTTATGTAGTCTCTGCTACTTTTCTGCTTGAGTTAGCCGTAAATCCAATTTATTTACAATGTTTCGGTTTCTTGAACTTAGGATAAAGTTAGTTTGCGCAACGTGAAAACGTGGTGACGTTGCTACATCGCATGCTTTCACTTAGTTATTGTATTGCTACACTGGCATATCGGTAAGCAACTTTAGGGAACGGAAGCTGATTAAGTGCTGAAGTTTCTGTTCTTCCATTGACCATGAAAGGAATTTGTTGAAATTGACCATGTTGGGAATATTGTAACAATCGTGAATTCAGGTATTTCGTGGATATTAATTCAATGTAGAATATTGTACATTTATAGAGTTTTGAATTTCAAATGCATTTTGTGACATTTTGCACGTTTGTATAGAATTATGTGAATGCTGTTTTTAAATAGAAGCTAATGCCACTCATTCGCTTGTTGTGAATTAATTTTTGTTATGCGTATATTTTGCTTTAATTTTTGTTCCTTGCACTTTATTTGGCGTTTTTATTGATGGAACACGCTATTGACCAGCTGTCGTGACATGTTCGTGCTTTGTCCATGCCGTCAGGATTTTTTTTGTGCGGTGCGAACTATTTTATGACTTAGGGCTTGTAGATTGAAAATTCACGGGTAGATTAAGCTATAGTCCAAAATTTATCTTTCATTTGCTATACATTAGCCCTACCGCACTAAATTATGGCTATTGATTTGTAAACTTCCATAGATAAGCATGCATGATTCGCATGTTTATGCCAATTAAATCAAGGCAGTTGCTCCTTTTTTCACTACTTTGAAATTTCGACTGAACTGTACTTTTTTCTGGTGGTCACAGTTAGTTAATTCTACCGGAGTCATGTCTTGGATCGTAAAATCAGATAGGAAAGCTTGTTGCTGCGGCGGTTTCATGTCGACCTCGTTTACATTACCAAAATGAGCTCACATAGGCTTTATACTGGATCCGTATCAATATGGATCCGCTACCGATCCTCGTTTGGATCCGTTCCAGCTGAGACCCAGTGTAAACAACTGGTACGGATTCACATGAGTAGAGATCAGATACGGCACAATGGAGCTTTTCGTCACGATCCCAATTTAAAGTAATAGGCTACACAGCGCAGAACGAGGGAATAGACCTCTTTGAGATCGTTTGGATAGAGGTAGTTACGTGACCTAAAATGAACAAACAAATTTTATGGTATTGTTAAAAGACTGGCTAAACTAGTGATTGCTGTAGTTCCAGTCATGGTTCAATATTGCGCTGGTTCTGGTTGTTATGTCAACTCCACTAACTTGCATCTATCGTTTCATAGTTTTCATAAAGAAAAGCATCGAATTGAGGTAAGTTGTTTTGTTTCATAATAACATTGGGTACAATCGTAAATCGTAAATCGTCCTCATTTTTGTTTGGTTTTACCAGCTAGGGAAAATTATTGCACATGTTTAACCATTATCTCCGGTATTTTGTTACAGAGTGATCACACACAAATGAGATAAGAAGAAAGCTTCCTAAGCGTGCAAAGATTTGCTCAGTATAGGGGCCTACTTTTGTGAGGAAGATATAGGCAGAGAGAGCCATGTCAACTCGAGAATGGTGCTTGCCGTTCAGTTTTTGGGGACCCAGCACTAGTGCAAGCTCTGTCAGCTGTTATTTTCTGGACGCCTAGTAAACGTTAAGATTGAGGAAATACCGGACAGCAGACAAATACCGAATTATCCTGCTTTGGAAGAGCAACTGGATCTTTTCACTTTGGTTTTACCATCGCAATCTTTCCAAAGAAAAATATAAACTGCACAAGGAGGCTCATTCTTTCGTTTAGTAACGGTAATTTGCTGTTATCTGGTGATCCCCATGTCCACCAACTCTTTGGTCAAAAAACTTTGTGGTCAATTTCTTTTCTTCATACTTCCAGGTGTTTTGAGTTAGTGGTAGCTGTACCACTCAGAGAATTACAGACGTATTATGAGGCTTCGGGTGGCCATTTAATAGTTTATTTACATATTTCAGGTCGCAGACATTAAAGTTCATTGAGTGGGACCTTTCCAGTGCAGTTCCAGGTTTAAAGCCTGTTTTCCAATAGGCGACTTTTTTGTGCGAAGTGATTTTTTTGCGAATACACATGTGCACTACAGTGCTCATGAGTTTATTCATTCGCCATGGCCGCTCGCTGCAGCGAAAAAGGTAATGAGAATGAACTCAACTTTTTCGCCGCGAAAAATGGTGCAAGCCAATCAGAATTGAAGAAGCTTACCATGTGACCTCCAGAACCAATGTGTTATGAACATGTCTAGACTTTCAATGTTGCAACTGAGGTGCCAAAATATTGTCTGGAACATGGCTTGGTAATTGCGAAATATCATCACAAATAGCCTCAAACATACCTTTGTTTCATTAATTATCCCTCCAATGACTGTTGGCTCATACGATAACTGGTAGTAATCGTTACCTGTGCATCACCTGTCTCCAGATATCTTAAGCACACAGACAGCCTTTCACTTGGACTAATTGCTTTTCTCATTTTGGTATCTTCTTAGGTCCACACCAACTAAAAGTTCCTCAAAAACACTAGGTGTCATTGGAAAACATTGAAAAAAGTGATCCATTCTAGATCCATTCTAGTGTAAATGCTAACAAAGAGATTTCAAATTCGATTGTCGACGCTTTCATATTTTTGCCAACCAGTTCGGCCTGTGATTGGCTGTTGGTATAACAGAGCGACAATTGAAACATGTCTTAAAGTTCAAAGGCACGGGGAAGGGGAAAGAGGTAGGAGGGGGGAGTATTGCCACATGAGAAGTGACCAGTTTTTGGTGTAGAATGTGAACCTGGATGTTGATCGAGTGGATGACAACACTATTCCGAGATTTTGGGGGTCTTTGTCCAAAAACCCAGTTGAACCATGTCAATGAGCTATAAATGGGTTAACTTCCATTTTCATTCCATGGGTTAACCAGGGTTAATCTCAGGTGGATCTCTAGCAAAACAATTGTCAGTTTGGGGATTCATGACTTAGGAGAGACACAATTTAGATGGCCAAATTGTTGGAAAAGGGGCTTGATATATTAGTTTACCCTATGAGTTATCTGTATGCCTTCGTTTGCATGCTTAGTTGCAACTTCTCTGTAAGCTCCACGCACGGCTTTGACTTTGTTAATATCCATTGCTAGATATCAAGTCCCACAGCGGGCGCCACTTGTGATTGAGAACTACTACAGAAAACAACTTACATAAAGTACTGCGACTTTATTCGTCTTATGCATGAGCTGACATAAGTCGAATCCTAAAGAGGTTACATGAAACAGCTCCTTAAATACAGTTTAAGATCAATTGCAAAATCATAAGGCAAACCAGTTTATAAACTTGTTTTACAAGAAACAAGGGAAAGAAAAGAAGAAGGAGAAAAATGATACAGTTTATGATATACGTTAGTGGATAGCTAAAACATTTACAACACCAAAGACAACATAATTTGCGTCCTGCAAAAGGTCGCGACGTAATATGGTCATGCAACATGGTAATGATATTTGAAGATAAGGCACAAATCTAACACAGTGGAACATAAGTATTTCATTAAACCTCTTACAACATTTTCACTTGGTGCAATGTCTGTGCCAGGCAGACAGAACCTTTCGAGGAACTCCCGATTGTTTTTCATCACCTTTTGCCTTTTTGTTGAGAAGGACACAATCATTGTTTATATATGCATGGAGACCAATCCTTCTTTTGTTTTTGGACGGTGGAGAGAACACATGCTGCAAGATCATACAGTATATGAAGCTTGGGCAAGTCATCTCCTAACAGAATGATAGGAACATCGGTTTATCGTAGTTGCCTTTGTGTCCAAATCTGATGGGTACTTTCAGACCAGTGATGGTGTGCAAGCCAGAGAATGATAGACGTGCTCCTCTTTATAGAGTCCGTATAAAGTGTTTAACTTCCAGTTTCGTGATGAGTCTCGTCTCAGAAACCTCTTTATCTGAAATGTGTTTTTACAGAACAAAAATCCGTGCACTATAAAACTTACTTTATAGCTTTTAAGTATGTTTTAGCACAATGTCGCAAATTCTGCAAGGCTCTTTTCAAACCTCTATGCTCTCTGGTTGTTGTCTGTTTACTTGCGAAAGGCTATCTACAGTTGATGGCTATGGTTCCTTTATTGATTTATCCATCACTTGTACAATATCTTTTCCTTCTTTTCCTTATTACAATTCCCCTTACTTCTGCTCATAAAATTACCAAGAGTAGTAATTGAGAATATTAAACTGCTAACCAAGACCTGTCTCATGGGGAGAGTGTTTAATACTTCCAACTTGTTGTGCATTCTTTGTTTCACTCTGAATCATAGTCTACTGTCTTCTTTATGAAACCAGTATATGTCTGTCAAAACAGTCCGTGAAATATGCTGATTTCTTTAAATCACGTTGTTAAACATGTACGAATAGACAGATTTACAGCAGGTCACTGTGTCACTGCTATCACCAGTTGATTTTATGTTGTAGCAGAAAGTAGTACTAGATGTAGCAGCCGCCGCATCTGATAACTTTAAGAGGATTACATTTGATGAATCTTAACTTCTTTGCCAATACGATCTTGTAAAGAGATTTAGCGCTTCATTGCTGTATTGTTGTTAAGTTCTATCACATGGTTTATGGTTTAACTTAGCAGGGAAGTCTGTAACATTCTTGGATATTGTTTTTGGCCAATAAAATTTGCATTTCATACACAAAGTTTAAAATACATGACTGATTTGTTAGTTAATTTCTTTCTTCTTTTCAATGGTAATATTTGATCTCTGATTATTTTTACAGTTTGTGTTGACTTATGGACTTCCACAGGAACAGCTTTTGTAAATTCTAGGTATTGTTGCTGATGTGTTACTTTAAAAGATCTAGGAATAGACTTCATCTGTTTCTTATGAAAGTGTGCACACCGTCATAGCCAACTACATATTGTCCGTATTGTACTGCTATATTGAAAATTAGATTAAGTTTTAATCTTAATACGTTATTCACACAGATGAGGGGATATCAATAATTTATTTCGATCAAGCTAAATAATGTAACAAGAAGAAATGACTGAATCAGACTTATTGCCATTGTAATACGTTACATTTCTACGGCAGGTGCACTACGTTCCGGCAAGCAGAGGTTCTTTCACTAATCTGACTACAACACATGAATCAAACTATTCTTGCAATAGCAATAGTAATAGTAAAACATTGAAATTTAACCCAAGGCGATGGAATGAGCTTTATTCAAAAGCAGAAAGTATTGAGGTGGTCTAGAAGCAGAGCCAGTATTTGAAATGATTTACAAAAGGTAGCTTGAGTAGCTTGGTAAATTCAAAACCTCCAAATGCCAAGACTTCCCCCTTAACTAAAGTGGCGTTTGACCGAAAAGGAAGACTTCTGATTTTACTTTAATTTAAAAGAGAAATGTGAACTTTGTTTTCTTATGACAAGCCATCGACATGTCCTGTTTTTTTGACAGACCCCCCTGTGTATCAAAAAGTACCCTGTTTCACCACATCGACGTTCAGATTAGGTTTCTACACTGAAAACCTGTCAAAAATGTTGGTCTACTAAACTTGGCTACCCATTTATAATACATACCCATGCTCCATCTAGTTTATGGAGCGCAAGCCTCCAAATTCATGGAAAGGTTCCCTACCCTACCTGATCAACATTCAGTTTGAAATTTTACACCGTAAACTGGTCTAGACAAAGTCCTCTAAAGGTACCTCTAAAGTACCTCGTCGGTTGGTAAAATCCCAATTTTATTTCGGTTAATTCAAACATTTGTGAATTCAAACAAAATGTTTAGTCCCTTATATGCTCGAATTAGCCGATGTTCTGTATTAGAAGTTCGGGATATGGCACACGGAAGCAATGAAAGATCTTCCTTTGTCGCCGAGACCTTTATGCGAAGGGGTCATACATTTACCACTTAAAGGAGGAGAAGGTCACGTGGATTTCAGAAGGTTGACAATGAGGACTCATGAAGACTGATCAATTTTTCTCCTCCGGTGATATTTCTCCTTTCTGCTTTATTTCTACTGCTATTGGGTCATGGATATCGCGTGACACTCTTTCAGAAATCTAATTGGCTTGCGGTTTTTTTCGCCGCGAAAAAGTTGAATACATTCGAGCTTACTTTATCCCTGCTGCGAACAGTCACCACGAATGAGCGTGGCGCGAAACAGTTCACCTAGTGGAAGACACAGGCTTTAAGGTGGCTGGCGTCAGGAATAGTATCCGGTTATCAAACAGCTCGGCAAATCATGATGTGGACAACTAGAAGAAGACAAATCACATTAGATCATCGAACTCCGAGTCATAGATGGCCGCCATCATTGCTGAGGACCGGCATGGTGATGATGTAATATCCAGACAGAAGGGGAGATATTGTATCCACTGGCGCGACCCCTGACAGGGAAGAAGCCAAAATTAGAGAAAAAGAAGAACCGGCGATTTACCCCAAAGCCGTAACAACATTACAATACGTCAACGTATGTTAAATTTTTATTGGCTGTCATAGTTTGACTATCGTATTTTTTATTGCAGAAGTATATCCGGTCGTGTAAATCAACCTTGCTTATAGAAAGGAATGTTGTTGCATTTTGGACGTAATAAGAACTCTGATGGTTTCAACAAATGGAAATAAGTAAACTTTGTGACAATATTGGGGGCAATCATACAGAGATTCTTTGTGTTCAGTACTAAACCAGTCTGACAATACGTCTCTGAAATAATGGAGAAGATTTTGTTAACAACTGTAATGTACCGTGTCTGGAAATAGAGGCATCATCCTCATAATAATACAAAACATTTATAAGGGTCAAAAACATCAAAAAAAGCCCATCAAACTAGAAAACCTAGAAATAAAATGTTTTTAAGGCCCAGTGCTAGAGCAATTAATTTCCTGTTGTAAAGTTGATGGGCACTTAGTTCATATTCTTTGCATTAACAAGTGCCATTGGGTAACAATGACAAATGACAGCATTTCATCTAAGGCACGCTTTATGAAAGTATTCTAACAGAGACTTAACTTGTAAAATTATTTCACAAATTATAATCTTTGTCTTATCTTGCTATAGCCATAATGGACACTTTCCACAAATAAGCAATGATGACTGTGGAGTAGCTGCTTTGACTTATGCCATTGACATATGTAGAGGAGAAGAATCATACTTTAAGTCTTAATAGACAATGTAAGAATTGGCCTACTTTTTTCAAACTGTATTGCAAATAAGTACCTGCTTCCACTTTCAGCAGATATACAGAATGCGGCAAAATCTGTCTTTTATGTAACAACTCTTGCTATAGCCATAATGGACACTATCCCACAAATCAGCAGTGATGATTGCGGATTATCGATAATGACCTATAGAGATAATCAAATGATCGCTCCAACCTATAAGAAAACCAAAATACGATGCCATTGCCAGGTTTTGTTGAATGCAAATGAGATGCGAAGAAAGATGCAACACAGCCGAGTGAAATCAAACTGTATGTTTAAAATGAAACATCACAACTAACCTGCTATCAAAGTTTCAGATAGCAGAGTTGAGGCTGGCCAGAATACTTCAAATCATCATGTAGCCTCATTGTAAAAACCTGAAAACGTTAATTAGGCTCATGGGTTACTTGGGCCGCAACAGAATCCCAACAGGACTATACAATAACAGTGCATCATTTCACTTAATGCCAAGAAATTTGACAGAAAGTGATTTTTGTCTACAGAACAGGCACACGCCAGTACCTGGGCTACTATGTTTGCATGATTGGACATTGTCTCAGCCAGGGATACTCAATGAAAAGTCTGAGGTTGAAACGTTTATGCTTACAGGACATCATTTTTTTCAAGAGTCTTGAATGCATTCCTTTACTCTCGATAAATGTGGAAATACCCCAGGGGGTAATTACCCCAGGCTGGGAAACCACACCCTACTATAACTTTTCCCTCTTTGCTCATTTCCAATATGCGTATAGAGTAGTATGAAGTATTTGTTGCCTGATTTGGACCCCTAACATTCCTTACTAATCTATAATCTAGCACAGCCCTTTTAAACCGTTTCAACTCTAACTGCTGATTTGGACTTTTCAAAAGACTTCACATTATAAGGCTAACATGGGTAACAAATATTTGTATGCACCTTATTACTGCGTTGCAAAGAATAAAAGGTTGATTTGTATCATATGATGATGCACCCTTTACATTTGGTAGAATCCCTTATAATGACATTGCATTTTCCTCAATTTAAGCTCTGTCAGCTTAATTGGACTTTATTCACTTCTGGAAGCTGAAATCGATAGCTTATGTTTGCTTTGTGAAAATTATTTAGTGGCTTTGCATCATATGTTGATGGACCTTTTCTCTTAAGCAAAATGCTTTACTAAAGCCTTCCCTCTCCATCTATTTTAGCTGCATCTGCTGACTTGGAATTTACTCGCTTCTAGAAGCAAACATTGGCAGCTTATGTTTGCATACACCTTTCATCTGTGTTGGTGATTCTGCATCATTTGTAGATGCACCCTTTGATTTGGATGAAACGTTTTACAATAGCCTTGCTTTTCTGTCCACTTCAGCTTGACTTGTTGAATTGTTTTTTACTCACCTTTAAAAGCAAAAACTCAATGTTTGCATGTGCTTTACATATATGTTATAATTTTCTTAGGTTTCTTTGCATCATGTGCTGTAGCTTCCTTAGCTATGGATAAAAAGGCTTACTATACCCTTGCTTTTTTCTTCTTTGTCTTGTCTTTTTCAGCTCTATCTACTTATTTGCATTTTACACGCTTTTGGGAGCAGACATAGACAGCTGTTTGCACGCGCCTTATATCTGTGTTGGCAAGAATCTTAGATGCTTTTTATATCATGTCAACTTTTACCAATAATTTTGGCTAAGATACCTTACATTAGGCTTGCCAATTTTGACCAGTTTCAAATTGCAGTATCATATAATCACTTGCATTGATTTAATACACCTTTAACATTGCTCAAAGGTATTATCTCTAACTTGGCCGTATTTGTCCACTTCAGGTCTTTCTTCTGATATGGATTTTACTCATTTCTTGAAGCAGACGTAGATAGTTATGTTTGGTTACGCCTTGTGTCTGTCTTGCCAAGATTATTAGGTTGTATTACACCCTAGGTCGGTGTATCCTTATTCTTTTGGTAGAATACCTTATTATGACCGTGCCTTTTTTGTCCATTTTAGCTTGACCTGATGATTTGGATTTTGCTCACTTTTAGGAGGAGACATCAACATCTTACGTTTGGTTGACTCTCACATATAGGTTGCTTTGCATCCAGTGTTTTGGCTTCTTTAGCTATAGATAAAAAGGCTTACTATAACTTTGTGCACCATTAATTTTGGCTAAATGATTTACTCTAGCCTTGCTCACATCCTTTAAATAAAATCACCCCTTTCAGCAAGATGAGTCAATTTTTTTACGTTGCTGCATTGCTGAATATCTTTTACTTGTTCTATTCCAGTCTGGATTTGAAGAAGTGTGTAGTATTTGTGGAAGCAGAAAGCAATAGTTTACATATACACGAACATTATATGGCAGTTGCAAAGAAAATTAAATTGTTTACATCACGTTATGATGCACCCATGATTGTGGCGAAAATGCCTTCTATAGCCTTGCCTATTATGGGAAATTCAGATCTGCATTTCTAAGATTATGAGGTATTTTTCGAAGCCGAATTTGATATTTTTGCATGCGCAGTATATCTGCGTTGAGAAGAAGATATAAGTTTGCTTTACATCACGATATCATACATCTTCGCACTTGGTTAATACACCTTGCTATAGCCTTGCATGCTTTGTTGAATTCCAGTCTGCATTTGCAGACGTACGTGGTATTTTTGGAGTAAGAATTCAATAACTTATCTTTGCGTACACTTGATGTTTTTGTTCCAAATAACTTCCATCATTTTATGATGCACCCTTACTCATAGTGAAAATGCCTTGCTATAGTCTTGATTTTGTTTGTGGAGTTCTAATTTGCATTTGCCTCAGTACAAGGTATTTTTGGAACATTAATTCGTTAGTTTACGTTAGTGAGCGTATTTTATCTTTGTTTCGGTGAATATTAGCTTGCTTGGTACCTTGATACGATGCAAATTAATCAAAAAAATTTTTACTGTAGAATTGCGTATTAGGTCCAATTTCAATATGTGTTTGCAGGAGTAGGAGCAATTTTTGGACGCAGGAACCCATAGCTTGTGGTTGCATGCGGTTGGAAGATATGTGGTTATTATATCTTTGTTGTAAGGAATATAAGATTGCTTTGTATTACGTTATCAGCTTATCATTTATCCTTTTCTTTCGTCAACACGTCTTGCTGTAGCGTTGCCATTTACTTCCAATTTGCAGCAGAACGAGGTTTTTCTGGAACAAAAGTTCAATACCTTATGTCTGCCTGCGCAGTATATCTTTCGTGAAAAGAATATTACGCTGCTTAGTTTACATATAGATTGCCATTTTGTCCGATCCCGATTTGTATTTTCAGGAGTATGAGGTATTTTTGGAATTAGAATTCCACAGCCTAGACTTAAATGCGTTTTATACCTATGTTGCAAAGACATATTACGTATGATTGGTTAAATATCTGGTTGCTTTACATCTTTTTATTACGTACCATTAAATTCTGAAAAAGTGTCTTACTAAAGCCTTGGTGATTGTCCCCAATTGTGATATGACTTTGCTTGAGTAAGAAGTGTTTTTGGAAGACAAAATCCATAGCTTGCTCTTGCCTATTGAATATATGTTGCAAAGAATTTTACTTTGAATAATCTTTTTGTTAGGCCATCCATTCAGAAGGATTGTGTATCTACCACACAAAAAAGCGTAACAGTATGTAAATATAAAGCTCGGTATGTAGGTCGCACTTCCCAAAGATTGGATGACAGGATCAAACAACATGTTCCAACCAGTATACGCCAAGCATCAAGTCCTCCTAGAGAACAGCCATCTCGCGATTGCAAAGCGAAAATAAGTGCCAAAACATGCAATTTTGTCATTGTTTAACGTTTATTAAAAAATTAAAAATTGCGACAAAATTAATAAAAGGACGAGAATTTTTGAAAGGTTGGCACACCTAGGTTCTCATTCCATCTAAGTCCTTTGGAGTCTGTCTACATTAAAGCAAGAAACCCAGCACTTGATTGGCAGGAAAACTTTGCTTTTTCACTTGGGCTATTGCAGTAATGCTTTGTTTTCATTATTTTCTCTTTGTTTCTTTTCTTGTTCAGAATTTGCTAGTTCTGATACATGATTCGTATAAAAATGGTTGCCTCATACATATACTTTTCCTTCTGAGGATTCAGACACTCACGAGTTTCAAACGTAAAAAGCTTTTAAGTATGCTTTTAATGCAATGTCGCAAATCTTCAAAGCAATTTTACAATGTGATCATGCAGCCTTAATTTTAGCCAAAATGCTTTACTATAGCCCTGCATTCTTCGTGGAATTCCCAAATGTGATTGCAAAACTATAAGGTATACTTTCAAGACAAAATCCGTCGCTCATGTTTTCAAGTGTATTATACCTTTATTGCAAAGTGTATTTGCTTGCTTGCATCATCATATTACACGCCTTTCATTGTGGTAAAAATGCGATACTATGGCCTCGCTTTTTATCCATTTACGAAACGAGATTGCTGGGCTATAAGGTACACTTTGAGTCCGAAATCCATAGCTCATGTTTTCATGCGTACTACATCTTCAAGGCAAAGTGTATTAGGTTACCTTCATCATGTTATCACACACCCTTCATTGTGACGAAAATGCCTTACTATGACATTCCTTTCTCTGTGAAATTTGGACATGTCATTGCAGAGTCATAAGGTATACATTGAAGTCGAAATCTATAGCTTATGTTTACATGCGTATTATATCCTTATTGCAAAGTGTATTAGGTTTGAATCAAGTTACCATACAAGCTTCATTGTGGCGAACATTCCTTGCTTTGCCGCGGCCTTGCTTTGTTCGTAAAATTCCCAAATATGCTTTCAGGACTATAAGGTATAATTTGATGCCAAATTCTATAGCTTATGTCTTCATGCGTATAATATCTTTATTGCAAAGTGTATTATTTTGCTTGGATCGTGTTATCACACACCGTGCATCGTGGCAAAAGTTCCCAATAAATGGCCATGCTATATTTCTGGAATTCTGAAACATGTCTGGAAGACTATAAGGTATATTTTGATGCCCAAATCTATAGTTTATGTCTTTGTGCGTATTATATCTTTTGTGCAAAGTGTATTAGGTTGATTCCATCATGTTATCGCACTCTCGTGACTGTGACGAAAGTCCAGTACAAAGGCCTCGCTTTTTCACAACGATAAGGTGTACTTTGATGCGGGAATCTATAGCTTATATCCTCATGCTTATTATATCTTTTGTGGAAAGAGTATTTTTTTGCATTATGTTATCAAACACCTTTGATATTGGCGAAAATGCCTTACAATGGAAATGCTTTCTTCGAGGAATGCCAAAACGTGATTTACGACTTAAAAGATATACCTAGAAACCAAAATTCCTCTTATCATTTAATAAGTATTATATTTTCAGTACAAAGTGAAACAGGTTAAGTGCATCATCTTATTACACACCGTCAATCATGGCGAAAATGACATACTATGGCCTTGCATTATCCGTGGATTTCGGAAGCGTGTCTGCAGGACTACAAGGTATACCATGAAGTCAAAATCGATAGCTTATATTTTCGAGCCCTTTTTATCTTAAGTGCGGATTTCGGAACCGTATCTAGAGGTTTATAGGGTATACATTGAAGTCAAAACCCATAGCTCACGCTTTCATGCATAGTGGATCTCTAGTACAAAGTTTATTAGGTTGTTTGCATCATGTTATCACACACTCTTTATGGTGGCGAAAGTGCCTAACAATGACCTTGCTTTCTACGAAAAAATTCGGGAAAAGATTGCATGATCATTATCTACGCTTCAAACCCCAAATTCACGGCTTATCAATTCATGCGTATAATGTCTTTAGTGCAAAGTGTAAAAGCATAGCTGCATGATGTTATCACACACTCTTCACTGCGACGAAAATGCCATACTATGGCCTTCCATTCCTTGTGAATTTCGGAAGCGTGTCTGCAGGACTATAAGGTATACTTTGAAGTCAAAATTGATAGCTTATGCTTTCATGCGTAGTAGATCTCTAGACCAAAGTGTATTGGGATTTTTTGCATCATGTAATCCCACGCCCTTCATCTTGGCAAAAATGCCATACTATGGCCTTGCTTTTTTCGTGGAATTTCGAAGGCTGTAAATTTATAGCTTATGTTTTCATGCGCCTTATACGTTTAGTGCAAAGTGTATTAGGTTGTTTGCATTATGTTATCACAAGCCCATTACCGTGGCGAAAATACCATACTATGGCCTTGCTTTCTTCGTGGAAATCCCAAGCGTGCCTGTAGGCATATAATGTATACTTTGATGCGGAAATCTGTAGCTTATATTTTCATGCGTCTTATATGTTTAGTGCAAAGTGTATTAGGTTATTTGCATTATGTTAACGCACGCTCTTGATCGTGGCGAAAATGCCGCGCTAAGGCCTTGCTATTTTTGGGAATTTCGGAAGCGTGTCTGCAAAACTATAGTGTATACTTTGAAGCCAAAATCCATAACTTTTTTTTCATGCGTATTAGATCTCTAGTGCAAAGTGTACTAAGTTACTTACCTCTTGTTATCACACGCCCTTGATCGTGGCAAAAATACCATACTATGGCCTTGCTTTTTTCGTGAATTTCGGAAGCGTGTCTGCAAAACAATACTGTATACATTGTAGCTAAAATCCATACCATTTTTTTTCATGCGTATTAGATCTCTAGTGCAAAGTGTACTAAGTTACTTACCTCTTGTTATCACAAGCCCATTACCGTGGCGAAAATACCATACTATGGCCTTGCTTTCTTCGTGGATTTCACTTCGTGACTTTTCACTGCGCCCAAAAGGCCATACTATGGCCTTGCTTTCTTCGTGGATTTCCGAAGCGTGTCTGCAGGACTATTAGTTATGCTTCGAAATCAAAATCGATCGCTTATGTTTTCACGCGCTTTATATGTTTAGTGTAAAGTGTATTAGGTTGTTTGCATCACGTTATCGCACGCCCTTTATCGAGGCGAAAATGCTAAACTATGGCCTTGCTTTCTTCGCGGATTTCGGAACCGTGTCCAGAGGTTTATAAGGCATACTGTGAAGTCAAAATCGATAGCTTATGTTTTCATGCGTAGTAGATCTCTCGTGCAAAGTGCATTGCGTTGTTTGCATCATTTTACGACACACCCTTCATTGTTGCGAAAATGCCGTACCATGGTGTTGCTTTCTTCGTGGAATTCCAAAGTGTGCCTTAGGCCTATCAGGTGAACTTTGATGCCGCACTATAGCTTATGTTTTCATGCGGATTATATGTTTATTGGGAAGTGTATTGGGTTGTTTGGATCGTGTTATCACACACCTTTGATCGTGGCGAAAATACCATACTATGGCCTTGCTTTCTTCGTGGAAATCCGAAGCGTGCCTGCAGGCATACAATGTATACTTTGATGCGAAAATATATGGCTTATGTTTTCATGCGCCTTATATGTTTAGTGCAAAGTGTATTAGGTTGTTTGCATTATGTTATCACACACTCTTCACTGCGGCGAAAATGCCATACTATGGCCTTCCATTCTTTGCGGATTTCGGACGCGTCTCTGCACGGCTATAAGTTATATTTCGAAAACAAAATCGGTAGCTTATCTTTTCATGCCCTTTATATCTTGAGTGCAAAGTGTATTAGGGTATTTGCATCATGTTTTCACACACTCTTTATGGTGGCGAGAATGCCTTACTATGGCCTTGCTTTCTACGAATAATTTCGGAAAAAGGTTGCATGAACATTAGCTTCCCTTCGAACCCGAAATTCATGGCTTATCAAATCATGCGTATAATATCTTTGGTGCAAAGTGTAACAGGTTAGCTGCATGATGTTATCACACACTCTTCACTGCGACGAAAATGCCATACTATGGCCTTGCCTTCTTCGTGGAATTCCGAAGGGTGTCTTTAGGAGTATAAGGTATACTTTGATTCCAAAATATATAACTTATGCTTTCATGCGCCTTATACGTTCAGTGCAAAGTGTGTTAGGTTTTTTGCATCAAGTTATCGAACGCCCTTCATCGAGGCGAAAATGCCATACTATGGCCTTGCTTTCTTCGTGGATTTCATGAGCGTGTCTGCAGGACTATATGGTATACTGTGCAGTCAAAGTCCACAGCTTATGTTTTCATGCCTGTTAAATCTCTAGCGCAAAATGTGTTAGCTTGTTTGCATCATATTATCACACACTTTTCACTGCGCCCAAAATGCCATACTATGGACTTGCTTTCTTCGTGGATTTCATGAGCGTGTCTGCAGGACTATATCGTATACTGTGAAGTCAAAGTCCACAGCTTATGTTTTCATGCCTATTAAATCTCTATCGCAAAGTGTATAAGGTTGTTTGCATCATATTATCACACACTTTTCACTGCGCCCAAAATGCCATACCATGGCCTTGCTTTCTTCGTGGATTTCTGAAGCGTGTCTGCAGGACTATTAGTTATGCTTTGAAATCAAAATCGATCGCTTATGTTTTCACGCGCTTTATATGTTTAGTGCAAAGTGTATTAGGTTGTTTACATCATGTTAACGCACGCCCTTCATCGAGGGGAAAATGCTGAACTATGGCCTTGCTTTCTTCGCGGATTTCGGAACCGTGTCCAGAGGTTTATAAGGCATACTGTGAAGTCAAAATCGATAGCTTATGTTTTCATGCGTGGTAGATCTCTCGTGCAAAGTGCATTGCGTTGTTTGCATCATTTTATAACACACCCTTCATTGTTGCGAAAATGCCGTACCATGGCATTGCTTTCTTCGTGGAATTCCAAAGTGTGCCTTAGGCCTATCAGGTGTACTTTGATGCCGCACTATAGCTTATGTTTCCATGCGGATTATATATTTATTGGGAAGTGTATTGGGTTGTTTGGATCGTGTTATCACACCCCTTTGATCGTGGTGAAAATACGATACTATGGCCTTTCTTTTTCCGTGAATTTCGGAAGCGTGTCTGCAAAACTATAGTGTATACTCTGAAGCCAAAATCCATAACTTATTTTTTCATGCTTATTAGATCTCTAGTGCAAAGTGTACTAAATTACTTACCTCTTGTTATCACAAGCCCTTTACTGTGGCGAAAATACCATACTATGGCCTTGCTTTCTTCGTGAATTTCCGAAGCGTGTCTGCAGGCATATAATGTATACTTTGATGCGGAAATCTGTAGCTTATGTTTTCATGCGCCTTATATGTTTAGTGCAAAGTGTATTAGGTTGTTTGCATTATGTTATCGCACGCCCTTGATCGAGGCGAAAATGCTGAACTATGGGTATAGGTATACATTGAAGTCAAAAGCCATAGCTCACGTTTTCATGCATAGTGGATCTCTGGTGCAAAGTTTATTAGGTTGTTTGCATCTGGTCATCGCATGCCCTTTATAGTGGCGAAAATGCCATACGATGGCCTTTCTTTCTACGTGGATTTCGGAAGCGTGGATGCAGGAGTATAGAGTATACTTTGAGGTCAGAATCGATAGCTTATGTTTTCTTGCGTAGTAGATGTCTAGTCCAAAGTGTATTAGGGTGTTTGCATCATGTTATCACACGCCCTTCATCGTGGCGAAAATGACATACTATGTCGTTGCCTTCTTCGTGGAATTCTGAAGCATGTCTGCAGGATTATAAAGTGTACTTTGAAGTCAAAATCCATATCTTATGTTTTCATGCGCATTAGATCTTTAGTTCAAAGTGTAATAGGTTAGCTGCATGATGCTATCAGACACTCTTCATTGCGGCGAAAATGCCTTACTATTTTCTTGCTTTCTTCGTGGAATGTGAAACTTCATTGCATGACAATAGGTATACTTTGAAGCCAAAGTCCGTGGCTTCTGTTTTAGTGCGTTTTCTATCTTCAGTGCAGAGTGTTAGGTTTTTTGCATCACGTTTCCACACGCCCATCACTGTGGCAAAAATGCCTTACTATAGCCTTGCTTTTATCATGGAATTCGCAAACGTGATTGCAGTACTGAAGTGAATAGTTTGAAGTCAAATCCATAGATTATGTTTTTGTCGGTATTATGTCTTGCTGCAAAGCGTATTAGGTTAATTGATTATGTTATCAGACACCCGTAGTTGCGGGCGAAATGACGTGCTATGGCTTTGCTTTATAGATGGAATTATGGCTGTATATCAGCGTTACGACGAGTATTAAGTTGCTGTGCATCTTGTTATCATGGACCCTTAATTGTGAAAAAATGCCTTACTCTGGCTTTGCCTTTATTTGTGGATTTCCAATCTGCGTTAGCGTCAGTATGAGGGGTTTCTCGTACAAGAAGTCGTTATCTTTATTTAGTTTGTATACTTTAGCACTGTTGCAAAGACAATTCGGTTACTAGGAATCAAGTTATGATGCAGCCGGAATTGTAGAAAGAGATTTGTAATGTAGAATTGTTTATTATGCCCAATTTCCATCTGTATTTGCGAAAGTATGAAGTACTTTTTAAATAAGAATTGGATAGCTTATGTTTCCATGCGAGTTACATTTTTGCTGCACAGATGTAATACGTGTTTTAGGTTGAACATTTGACTGCTTTCATCTTGCAATATAATTCATTGTGGAAAACTGCTCTATTTTAACCTTGCATATTATGTCTAATCTCAAAACGTGTTTGGAGCACTACAAGTTACTATTAAAGTCAAATTCCATAGCCTACTTTGCATGTGTAGCAGATCGCTAGTACAAAGACTATTAGGTTGCTTGAAAAATGTTATTATGCACCCTTAATCGAGGCAAAAATATCTTGATATAGCCTAGCTTGTCGCTCAGAATTCTAATCTGAATTTCCAGGGGTATGTGGCATCTTTGGAGAACGAGTTCGATTGCTTAGATTTGCAATCGCATCTTATCTTTGTTCGAAACTAAATCAGGTTGCCTGGTATCATGCCATGATGAACCATTAATTGTGGCAAAAATGTCTTACAGTAGCCTTCCATATCAGGCCCAATTTTAATCTGTATTTGCACTAGTATAAAGTATATTACGAAGACAGCATCTATAGCTTACCTTTACATGTGCACTATATTTTTAGTGCAAACTGTATTAGGTTGTTTGCAACAATTTATCATGCACCCTTAATACTTTTCAAAAATGCCTTCTTTTAGCCTTGCTATTTTGTTGCATACCACTCTGCATTTGCAGGTGTATGGAGTATCTTTGTTCAAATAAATTTGATAGTTTATGTTTGCTTGTAAGTTATTTCTTTGTTGAGCAGTTATATTACGCATCTGAAGTTGAAATTTTAGTTGTTTTCGTCTTCCAATCCTGCACAATTAATTGTAGACAAGATACATGCACATTATGTACATGAATGTTTCCAAGGACTATAAGGTAGTTTTTGAAGCTGATATCCATAGATTATGACTCATGCATAATACATATTTAGTGCAAAGTGTATTAGACGGTTTGTATCATGTTATCACGCACCCTTAATTTAAGCCCAAAAATGTTACCTTAGCCTTGTTATTTTGTCATATTTCAAATTGCGTTTGCAGGAGTATGAGACAGTTTTGGAACAAGAATTTATTGCTTAGGTTCCTATTCCTATTTAATTTTTGTTGCAAGGAATATCAGCTTGCTTGATATCATGTTATGGTGCACCGTTAGTTGTGGCGAAAATACTTTGCTATAGCATTGCTTCTTTTGTAGTATTCTAATCTGCTTTTGCAGGAGCATGAGGGCTTCCTTGAAAGAAGAATTCTTAAGCTTACATTTGCATTCTTATAATATCTTTGATGCAAGGAATATTAGGCTACTTGGTATCATGTTATGACGTCCTCTGAATGGTGGCAAAAAATGCCTTACTATAGCCTTGCTTATTATGCCCGACTCCGATCTGTATTTACAGGAATATGAAGGTTTTTTTAATAAGCTTACGTACGCATGCTTATATAATTTTTCTCCCAAGAACATAAAGTCGCTTTGCATCACTTTATCATGAACCCTTAATTGTGGCAAAAATCCTTCCTTTAGTTTGGCCTTGCTTGTTGAACTTCAGCCTGTGTTCGCAACATTGTGAGGCATTTTTGGAAGACGGATTCGTAAGCTTACATTCGCATGCTGATTATTTCTTTGTTGCAAAGAATGCTTGGTTACTTCCTGTCACGTTATGATGTACCCTTAGTTGTGACTAAGTGTCTAACTAAGGGCCTGCTAATTATGCTTGGTTACTTCATATCACGTTATGATGTACCCTTAGTTGTGACTAAGTGTCTAACTAAAGGCCTGCTTATCATGCCCTGTTCCGATCTGTATTTGAAGGAGTATGACGTATCTTTGGAAGTCACAATACATACGTTTCGTTTGCATGCTTATTATATCTTTGCTGCAATTGATATTAGGTTTCTTTGCATCATGTTTTCAATCTGCGTTTGCAGGAGTAAAGGGTATTTTTGAGACAAGATTTCGTTAACTTACCTTAGCAGTCTTATGATATCTTTGCCGCTAAGAATGTTAGGTTACTTTGCATTATTTTATCATGTACCGTTAATTGTGGTGAAAATGCCTCACTGTAGCCTTGCGTTTTTGTTGCATTCCAATCTGCTTTTACAGAGGTAAGAGATATTTTGGAACATCAATTCGTTAACTTACGTTCGGATGCCTACTACAACTTTGTTTCAAAAAATATTTAGCTTGGCATCGTGTTACCACGCACCCTGAATTGTGATGAAAATGCATTAATATAAGCTTGCTTATTTCGTATTAGTTTTACCCTAGACCATTTTGTTCATCTTAGCTCCAACTGCTGATATGGATTTTGTCAAGTTAAGAGGCAAACTTGGATAATATATATTTGGATGCCCTTTATATCTGTGTTGGGAAGAATGCTATGTTGTTTTGCATGATTCGATTCCCCCTTGCTCTTGGGGAAAAGGTGTAAATATGAGGTTGCCCTTTTCCTCAATTTCTATCTTATCGCAAACTTTCTGTAACGTTTCTGTCTATACTCATTCTTCCAACATTTCAGATACATATTTGCATCTCCTTTTTCAAACTAATGTCAAGTTTTGGAACATCTCTATCAGAGACAGAGTCTTCGTTATGTGGTCTTCCAGCACAGTACCTTGTCTCTAAACCTGTAGTCAAAGAGGCAGTCTTGGGGTTTCACCCGTTGTTCTCTTCCTCTTAGCTTTATCTTGATGTGCACTCATAGTAATATGTAGACCAGAGCATTCAGAGTAATTTTGATTAAGACGTTACTCCACACTTCATCAAAAGTCCGTGTTCCCGAGCTGAAGCTTCATCACCGGTTGCAGTTATACTCAAGACCTGACTGACAACTAATCTTTATATTTCACATGTGAATATCAAATGCGTTCCCATCAGTCCCTAATTAAGACTAATGGCTCTTGCTCTATGATGTTTTCGCCTAACATTAACGATATTGCACAGGTAAAATGTATGATTCCTCTTGTCAAACAAACTCAAATTTTACCCTCATTTATGAAAGTTCCCTTTGCTTCAAACAGATATAGGCATTTCTAATTGCAATATTTGGAAGCAGCATTCGTATTTCCGAATGTAGAGATATGGGTAAGCATTATGATGGTATGAAGATCAAGAAAGCACAAAAATCTTAAACAATCATGCCATAAAAGTCAGAACTGCCCCAAAAATACTGTTGAAATTGGCATGGTCTTCTAAATTTAAAACATTTCGTTAACAATCTGATTCCTATTAATGTCATCTAGATGTTTTTACTGACCCCAATATCCCGAATTTTAGAAAACCTCTCGCATTGCTTGTTTCTCTAGATAATCATATCGACAAAATTTAACCAATTAGCCAAAATAGTTTTATCCAATAAGGTAAACGAGTAACGTTTCCAAATTAATGAGGAAAAGTTTTCCGAAATAGTTATTCATTTTAGGTGCACACAACATTGAGTACGGCTTGTGTGACTATCACTGTTTGGTTTGAGTGGACACTTTTTACGTTTAACGAATACGATGCAACCACTTGTAATGCCACTAATACATAAAAGCAGTCCTTTTAATCTCTATCAGCTTTATGAAATGGATTA
>JANTCA010068495.1:4321-15785 GCA_024741275.1 Chironex yamaguchii | reverse complement strand
GGGGGGAATGGTCCTCTGCTATACGTGTTACCTTTGTTTTCCGATGAAATGTCTAGTATGGCCAGCAAACACTGATGAAAACTGGGTATGCCACGAGTGCAAGGAGAAACTCCTTGAAGCTTATACTAATTGACTTGACTGCACTTTTGCTTCATCTGCACAAACTGGTATCATGATCTACGTGCAAGGCAAAACGGGGTATTGTTTCACGGGGGGATGAAATATCATACGATGCAGAGATAAAAAGTCAAGGGAAGATAGAATTTCAAGGAAAAATTCTATACATTATTATGAGATGAGAAGACATAAAGTTTCAAAGCAACAAATTTTTTTTCAGCGCATCTTACCACGAACTCTAAACAACGATAGCAATAAATGGTTTTGTCATTATGGGCTTTGACATGATGTCTTTACCGGCTATCCTATTATTTGGAATTTGCTTGTCTTCGCCTTCACCAAATCGTGATGAATATCACAGCCTTCTCCATACAGACACATGATAATAATCTCACAAGTAGACAGAAAAAATTGAAAATGTAGGGTGGAATGATTCATTTTTCTTCTTCATCCCCATGCCAATTAGACTTGACTGGGGGTTCTACTTCTCCTCACTTAGGTCTCCTTATACTAATAAACACTTCACGCTTTCAAGACTTCGTTTTGCCAAGGTCTTTCGTGAGGATCTTTCTTAAACTTCCTTTGTCGGATACAATTCGCTCTAATGTTGTAAAACTGACTATTGTTTGTGACCGAAGCCATGGCTAATTCTCTCTTTGAGTAGAAATATGTGAATGCTAGTGCGTTATTTACATCACGAGAGAAGGTCTGGGGCGAGACTCTCCTAATATGGGGGCGTGCTTCGATTTCAATGTGCGTTTTCGTCTAATGGCTTACTATTAATCTCAGATTAACTACGCAGGTGATACGACGATAAGAGCTAACGTTATCACTATCATACTTCCTTTACAGTACAGTTCAAAGAGAAATATTTGATTGTTACAATTCTACGGCGCTTGACTGTCTAATTTGATCTTTCAGCGTACTTTTGCTGTCGACAACCGTGAGTTTGAACGCGCAGGAAAGCCATGAGTTGCCCGTTTAACAGTAGCGAGACCAGGTATGGTATATTGACTACTTGCTTGCCTCGAGTGCATTTACGTTTTATCGGTAGCTTCGATTTCCATTTATAAACTCAATTATTGTAAATTTGTAATATATGTGAACTTGTTGTTGGAGTGGATTACTAATTACTCGGCTTTGTGATCTCAGCTGAAGAAGTGTAGTAAATACTTTGTATTATACCCATTAAAAATGCCGATGAAGTTGATTTCACGAAATTTAAATTCGATTGACGTGATATTATTGCTGAATTATAAAATATGTTGTCAGTATAATCGAATTTATTCTCTTATAAATTTCCAGTGTGTTTTCTGGTTACTATTGAAACTTAAATCAGTCAACTGAAAAATTTTATTGCAATTTGAATGGTCAAGTAAAATTTTATAATAAGAAACCCGCATAATTTTTCTGTCTTATAATAGTAAGAGAACACATGAAAACCTTTGTATCCGGTATCGATAGGAAAAAGAATGGATATATACGTAGACAGAAACCCAATTATTACCAAAAACCGCGACTTCTGTACAAGTATCCAACGTTAGCTAAGTTTGTTTTTATACCATGATAGGTCGCGTCCTTTGGAACGAAAGCAATGTAAAACCCAGATGGCTCTTGTGGCTTAACAACTGTCTCCTGTACTGGAGATAATGGTTTCATAACCAGAAAATATGGTGCATTCGTGCAACCTTAAGCATATTTATATGTGAAGAAGGTACCATTTATTTCCTTAGCTTTGGCCTTCTCTTTGCATCAAAAGCAAAATTAATTCTTTCAGTTTAATTCCCTCTCCTGACAAGAATGAGTTAACCTATCCGTATTTAAGCCAAGGTTAAACAGCAATACGTTTCTGCATGTTGGCGGGATCCTAGTTTCTCAATGAGTTGATTTTGGAACGATAGACAAATACAATGTTTAGACTACATTCGCAAAAGATACAAATAGATAAGAACAAGTACAATCGTCAAGGCTCTTGATATTCATGATAAAGTATTCTTAGTAAACTTACACACTTCACACTTAAACAGCAAACAATATGGTAATGAGTGATATGTAAACAATTTTATAATTAACTCAAGTTGCACTAGCGTAAAGATCCTCTTACTAACTAAAGTAACGTTGTTGGATGTTGATAGATTGTAAATTATTTGAAAAGTTAAATGTTGAGGTGTTTATTAACTTTTTTTAAAAGATATTTTGGAAGTAGTGTTCTTTGTCGAAAAAATTACGTTTATATTTGTCTATTTCTGCCTGTCTGCCTGTCTGTCCTTTATCAGTCTGTCTGCCTATCTATCTATCTATCTGTCTGTCTGTCTATCTATCTATCTATCTATCTATCTATCTATCTATCTATCTATCCCGAAATTGTCCACCTACTCCAACGTATAACATCCCTACAGACCGCTCGATTTGTCTCAATCTCCTTATCATCGCTTAACATGTATGTATTGATGCCTAACATGTATGTATTGATGCCATGCCAACAGAAGCAGCGTGGCTCTAATGCAAAATTGTACATGTTCATACCTGAAATGTCTTGACGTTTACATTCAAGATATGACAATTCTTAACATGGAACCATCTGTCGTCATAGATACACTGCACGTAGGGATGGTACATCAGTCTGAGTGTTGGCTTTTGAGTCATAGGATTGCCAGTTCAAGCCCGGTCGGCTCCCTCTCAATGCAGCTATTGTGGTAATGCTCCTTCACCAATATATATAGGTACTTTTAATATCTGACACTGATGAAGACTTAAACCGAAACACAGAAAAAGATAGTGAATTTCCCCTTACCCACCGCTGCCTTTCCACCCGTGATACCAAGGACTTTGAAAGTCCGTCATCAAATCTTTGTGCCGTGATGGCACGGATGTCGGCGTGTTGGCTTTTGAGTCTGAGGGTTACCAGTTCGAGCCCGGTCGGCTCCCACTTCGTGCAGCTATTGTGGTAATGCTCCACTCTTGGCAAATATATAAAAGCACTTGTGTCTGTTGAGCTGCTTTATATATTGCTAAAAGTAAAGTATATGACTTCATAATGTTAATGTAAAGTTTGTTTATTTGCGGGGTTTATCCGCAAATTATAAAGCTTTTTTACCTTAACGTTGCAAAAAACACTTTTAATCGTCTATACCCAAACGTTCACAACAACAGCTACAAAATGTAAGAGCTGTGATTGTGCTGTGTCGTAAAGATATTTTTTATTAATAATTAAATAATAAAACAGGTGTTAGAAGGGATTGACGTGGGAAAACATACATGCAACCTGCAAAGGGTCAATGAGTATATCTGTACCCAAATAATGACCAATGTACGATAGTCATTAAAATTACATCACAATTGCAAAAACTTTTTCGAAAAGTGCGCCTATTCGAGGGAGTGTGCTTGTTAAAACGTATGGCCAATTGGTGGCTTTACGAAAATACTAAATTTTTCTGTGCAGTTTTCTTAAACGAAAAGGAAGGAAGATTTGGATAATATATATGTTTGTTTATGTATGACTTATGTACTGTTAATTTCTTATTCTGTCGCAAAGGACAAAGATTTTGTTGCATGACTAAGGCATTGTAGGAAATTCACAGACAGATGGTTTTCTTCTTCAAAAGGGCGTTAATGTTACAAATTTCTTATTTTCCATTTAATTGATTCGTCTATAGATTCAAATGTTTTCAGCTATGTCATTGTATCTTTGAAGTCGTAATGGTAGTCGTTAACACCTGCCCTTGTTCAAGTGGATGGACCTTGATGATAAAATCCGCGTCGGTCAGGGCCACATTAACTATTTATGGACCCCAGGGCAACTGAAAGTCCAGAGACCATCTTCAAAATCATTCAACTTTTTATTGCTAACAATAAGAATGGTTGAAAGCTCAAATTAAAAGTTAGGGTTCAATTCAGTACATTGTTTGTATCTGTCAGGCGGCGACGCTTTACATCGTAAAAGTGAATGAAGGAATATGACACAATAAGTCAAAGATTAAAAAGATACTTTCGATTTCCAGTTTATACAAAACAGTTGATTCAGTATTTCGTCTGTGAATGAAGATGTTTGTCATGCCTTGAATCTTGCGCTTTTTAAATAGAATAAAAACGACAATTACAGTTCCTAGATGTCATGGAGAAAACGCAAACAGAACATAACAGTCATAATCTGTATGAAACCAACTCACAGACTTATTGTGCAACACCATCCATCCACGATTTAAACAGTGTAATTTCTACTCATCATGGAAGAACCAGAACAAATATCAGACACTGCTGAGGGAAGACGAAAAACAACTAAAAGAAAATCTTCTTATAACGGACATTAGTAAAAGATATGCAGAGGACCCTTAATAGGACATGATATCAGAAAGAGACGATGACCAAGAACTACTGAATTTCATACGTCTTCTCAATGTCGAGAACACATGCGAAAACATCAAGAGAACTCTCGACAAACAACGTCGACTGTTCCTTTTACGAAGACTGCGCGCTATGAAAAAAGCTGTTGAAGCTCAAGCAACCCGTGTCAAATTTCGAAAGGAGCAAAATACTGTAACCGTTACAAATTAAAAACTGCAACGCCATTTTTTCATGGCAAATTAAAAAGATCTTTTGGACAGGGAGAAAGAGAATCGAGGAGAGCTATTGACAGGGGTGGGACCACGAGCCATAAAACTGCTGGACATTACCAAACAAAAGATCACCTATTCGAAAGGAAAACAACACTAATAGAGACAAGGAGATTAACTTAGAACTAGAAATATGAACAAAACCACTTACACCCTACAACACAGCAATCACTTTAGCTAATAATATTTCGCACGTTTTCATAAATTTGGCTGTAGCCACCAGAGGAAAATCAAAGTCGTATTTTGCCTCCTCTGAGCACATTTTGTCCGTATTAATAGTAAGGCCTATACTTTGGAATATAGCTGATCGACCTGATCTCTACCTGTCTACCGATAGAATAAAGATCTCTTTATATAAAAAGAGGTACATTACATGCCGGAACAGCTGCCTTGGTGCAGTGGAAGGTATTGTTGTTGCAATTGTCTCATAAAAGGGAAGGCTGGTAACTAGAGCTCGGTCCCTGGATTTTTTTAAATATAGGTTAACAATTCCAAAATGCTGTTTTTCTGGCTTTAATGTAGACAAATTTCATAATACAAAACCATAGACAACCTCACTGTGCCATTTATGTGAAAAGATAAGTTCATCCAAAGTGGAGCGTATTCTGCATTTTCCAATGAAATTGAACTACGGCAGAGTAACAATCCTTTGCAACAAATTCAGTTTGGCCAGCATGAGATTCCTTTTCCATGGAGGCTTCTAGTGTTGTGGTCTATCCTGGATGGGAAGTGTTGAGCTGTCATGTCATCCCATCTTCCTGCTTAGGATTAGAGTGCAAAAGTTCATCCCTATACAAGTCTTAATATTTTTGTTATCGTATATTTCCTTTTTATTGCCAGGGTGGCTGGAGAGACGTTGTATCCTCCCGTTAAAGGAAAAACGTACAAGGATTACCTTCATGTAAGTTGATCTGTCAATTTTGCTCCAATTCTCCTTGCAAATAGTTTGCCTCGCCATTGTACAATTTCAAGCAAGTAGTCAAAAGAAACTAAAGGCGAGAACAGCTCTCTATCGTAAACGCTCACATTCATGTGCCAACAACTACGAACTGTAGCTATATTTAATATTTACCTTCTTTCCCATTCTTGCACACTAAAATGTAGCTTTCGTTCCCTGGCATTAAAGATTACGCGTTCGTCACTCCTAAGTCAAACTTACCTTCTATTCTCTTACATTGAAAATAATGCGTCTTTCGCTCTACGTTCAACCGTACTTTCTGTTTCTCTCACATTGAAGATAACACATCTTCCGCTCTACATTCAACCGTACTTTCTGTTTCTCTCACCTTCAAGATGACTTGTCTTTCGCTCTACATTCAACCGTACTTTCTGTTTCTCTCACATTGAAGATAACACATCTTCCGCTCTACATTCAACCGTACTTTCTGTTTCTCTCACCTTCAAGATGACTTGTCTTTCGCTCTGCATTCAAGCTTACTTTATGTTCCCCCACATCAAAGAAATCGCGTTCGTACCACATTTTGCAAGCTTCCCATTCCTTACCTCATATTGAAGACCACCCGTCCTTTCCTCCGTATTCGAGCTTACTTTCGTTCTCTCGCATTGTAGGTAACCAGTCCTTACTTGAGACATTTAAGCTTGCAATCCATTCCCTCACATTGATGATGACGAGTTCTTCCCTCGATACCAAACGTACGATTCGTTTTCTTAACATTATAGGTAACGTATCCTGACCTCTACATTTAAGCTTACCGTTCCCTCTCTCATATTGCAGATGACGTGACCTTTCCTCCGGATTCAGCTATACTTTTTGTTCCTTCACATTAACCCTGATTCGTCATCCTGACTGAAACTTCGCTTTTTGCTCAAGGTTGCGTTCAGCTGTCCTTCTTACACACTGAAAGTTACATTTCCCTGGAAATGCCGGCTTTCTAGTACACTTGCCTGAGTGATGTCAATGCTTCTATTCTTTGAATTAAAGATGTCTTATGAAAATTACACTTATGCTCATCTTAGCGACTGTTATTGGAGACTAAGCAAGACTTGTCATATTTTCATGTGCCCAACTAACTATCAATTTATCATGTGCTGGCTTATTGTTAACATAAATGGTACCATTCAAATTTGTGTCGAGACGCTGCATCTTAAAGTTTCATCTGTAGCTTCGAACTCATTCCCCAACCTCTTCTCCTGTGAGTTTTGGATCTTTTACATAAAGTATTGGTGGTACTGAAGTCTTCAAAACTGAGCCACATTGCACCGTGTTTTGATGTTAATATGTTATAAAATATTTGTCAGTGAATAGTATGCGAGTTCTGCTTTCTAAAAACGACAAAAACAGTTATTTTCTTGTTTTGTCACTATTTTAGGTGGACACACTAACTTCATTGCAAAATCTTCAGTCTGAATTGGCAGGAAATAAAGTGCACGATGAACATTTGTTTATCATAATACATCAAGGTAGTGTTGTCATCTTTTAAATGAAATTTGGTTAGTTTTTAAGCATTAGTTTAATGGAATGCAACTCAACATAACCCATGTATCCAATACTGCAAATGTCATCATCGTCTTCAATATCGAACCGATATCCATGTCATTATCAATTCTATCATAGTTCACGGATTGTCTAGTGGCCAATATGCACATTTTTGGTTGCAGAATTAGTTACTTCTTGATGTTGTTTTTGAATGGGCCAATGCATGGGGGATCCAGTGGTTTTTGAACAGCATCCTTTTGTAGAAAAACGTGTGCACCAGCGAGTAAACTTTGTGGAAAGTGAGGAGACTGTGGTTGATGGCGTGGGGGTGTAACAGACAGCTGTTGCATTCCTTAATGTAAACGATCAACATAATCCAGTGAGGGTAATTGGTCGTGGTCCTGTGAAGGGGTAACAAATTGTCCAGGTAAACAAAGAGTTGTTCCAAAAACGAGTTCAGCACAAGAACATCCCTGATCAGCTTTGATAGTAGCACGGATGCCAAGAAGAACAAGTGGTAGGGATTCAGTCCATCGTTTGGGAAGGTGTTGAGCTTTAAAGTAAGATTTCAACTGGTAATGAAAGCGTTCAACTAAATTATTGGCTTGTGGATGGTAGGGAGTCTTATGAATCTGAGTTGTACCAAGCAAGTGAGTAAGTGAAGTAAACAAGAACTATCACGGTCAGTTGTTATAGTTGAAGGAGTTCCAAAAGTTGCAATCCAGTTTGTAATAAAGGCTTTGGCCGCTATTTCTGCACAAATATTCCTAACAGGTACTGCTATAGGCCAACGAGTGAAACGATCGATACAAGTGGATAAATTGGAATGGCCATTTGAAGTAGGAAGAGGACCAATGACATCAATCTGCAGACGATGATCTGGCATCTAGGAGGGCAAAACTCGGGTATGGTGATGAATTTTTGCACTTTGACAAAAGTGACAGAATCTGGTCCAAACACAAACCTGTTCCTTCCGGGCCAGACCTAACGAGAAGCAATTAATTTCTGCGCAGCTCGTATGCCTGGGTGAGATAAGGAATGCAAGGCATCAAAAATGGCACGTCGAAGGATAGAAGGGACCAGGGGTCTTTGAATGCCAGTAGACATATCTCATTTGATTGTACCAGAGCTATTGGGCAGGGGAGCATCATCCAACTTTAGGTTAGGGATACCGGAAGTGTCTTAGAGGGTGTGATCAGAGATTTGGTGGGAGGCCATCTGTTGAAAATCAATAGGAGGGGTGGGCAAAGTTGTGAAGGTATTGCATTCAGTGTGTTAATGAGCATCGGCAACCACATAATCAGTCCCTTGAACATGTCGAATGTCATTAGTAAATTGGGAGATATAGTCCAAATGTCGAATTTCACGGGGTGAATAACGATTGGATGTGGAAGACAAGGCATGGATAAGTGGCTTGTGGTCTGTTAAAACAAAATACTGCCGTCCTTCAAAAAAGTGACGAAAATGATAAATGACGAGGTAGATTCCCAATAACTCACGACCAACAGTGCTATATCGGGTCTCCGAGGCTGCAAACGACGGCAGAAGAAAGTCGTAGCATGGAATGCAGCATCCGTGTATTGCTGAAGACGGGCAACAACAGGAACATTTGAAGTGTCCACCATCAAGGAAAGTGCTGCATCAGAAACAGGATGGGTTAAGAGTGTAGCTTTGATGGACATAAAAGCAGCAAGGGCATCCTCTGTGAGGTAGAAACTGAGGGTGGAGGGATTTGTAGACAGGAGGTCTGTAGGAGGCTGAAACAAAGTTGCACAATTTGGCATGAAGCTACGGTAAAAATTTGCAAGACCAAGAAATTCGCGAAGCTTGCGGATTAATGTGGAAGGAGGAAAGTCGTGGACGCATGCGACGAAGAAGTTGGGTAGATTTGCGATCCCCAAACTCTTTGGTGATGAGGAGCTGACGCAGACACTTCTGCTCAGAAGCTGAGGTTCGTTTGATAAGTTCAGCGTTGGGATGATCATAAGTATTGGTAATAGGCAGGTTGAAGTCAATATATTGGACTTCTTGGGCAATTTCAGGCGTAAGAGACGAAATAATGTAAACAAACTTGGTATGTTGGGAGGTTATGTGTCGGGCAATAAACTGTGCTTCTACTTGGCAAACCATACAGTAGGATCCTGTGGCCAAAATGGGGACAATTTGAGGCTCAACATGGAGACGGAAGTAGTCGTAGAATGCTCAGAAGATGTGGTAGTCGCTGGCGTAGTCATGATGGCAAGGGATGCACAGCAAACAGTCAATGCAGTGTTAAGTAAAAAACCCCACGAATTCCGGGGCAACAATTTAGTGAGTTAAGTACGATCAAATTAGACTCACAAATCCTTTATTGGAGAAGCATGTCACAGGAGAAATCCAGGTCAGAACAACACGACTTTTTGAAATGAACAGCGTCAATTTGAATAGTGTCACTACACTCACAATTATCATAATCGTCATTATCATTACAACCAACATCATCATCGTCATCACCGTTATAGTGACCACTTTCACCATTATCATCACCACCATTATCATAATTACCATTATGCTTACTATAGTAGCTACTATATTTTTGCTTCTCACAACTATCATTACAGTCATTATCATCACAACCAACAGCATCACCATCATCATCATTATAACCATAATCACCACTATCACCATCATCAAAATCATCAAAATTATCATCATCATTATGATCAACGTCATTATTATTATATTTACCATAATGCTTACTATAATAGATACTATGCCTTTGGTTCTCACAATTATCATTATTTTCATTATCATTACATCCAACAACATCATCATCATTATAACCATAATCACCACTATCACCATCATCATCATCATCATCATCATTACCACCATTATCATAGTTACCATTATGCTTACTGTAATATCTACTATGTCTGTGGTTCTCACAATTATCATTACCATCATTGTCATTACAACCAACAGCATCATCAAATTCATCATCACCACTATCCCTATTATCATTACCACAATTATCATAATTACCTTTATGCTTACTATAATAGCTACTATGTCTTTGGTTTTTGCAGTTATCATTGCTCTTATTATACTTGCCCAAGTTTGTCTTTCTTATTGTTCTAGCCTTGGCCATAGTAAGATTGCATGTGTCATAAACACAGGCTAATTTAAAATTATGGATATTTGAAAAGAGAGAAATTATGACAGTTAATACTAATCACTGAATAAACATATCCAATAAATAACAATATACTTCTGCAGTGTTGTGCACTGGCATTTTTGTACATTACAAATGTCTTCTAGAATGTTCTGGGATATGCACTAACATACCTCAGTGAGATAATACTATTTTAAATATTTTAAAAACGGATATAGTAGCCATCAGTCAATTTGAGATGAAAGGTTTTAGAAAGTTCTCGAAATTTCAAGCATCGGCTTTCTTGGACATTGTTGTGCACGGACATATACATTACAATTGTACTCTAAAATGTTGTGTGGTATGCATGAATATGCTGCAGTGGCACAATAATGTTTATTCTATTGTAGAAATGGGTGAAATAACGATTAGTAGTTTTTAGAATAAATGGTTCTAGAAATTTCTCAGACGTGCTACGTTTCTCGGATACATGACATTTATCATTACCATAGGCGTTATGATTTTCATCGACTACAATCCAAATCGTAGTCACGATCCCCCTTATGAACACCAGCAACGACATCAATGTCTTTATGTTTGTATTCCTATTAAAATTAATCTGATTTTTGTAATCATACATGTCCTATTTCTTTTTAGTGTACGAATTATGGTTTAAGCAAATTATTTTTGAGCTGGATTCAATTAGAGAAATCTTTATTCGACCAGTAAGTTGACGTTAAATAATAAAAACTTTGTCTGACTTTCACAAAAAAAGGATGTAGTCAAAAGTATGGCTCGAAGGTAGTTTTAAACCTAGCTTCTACAAGATTTGATATCTAATAACCTTGATGTTGAAGATCAATAAACGATCAATTAATTTCTTTCTGCAACCCTGTTACCTTGCCCCTCCAGAACTTGATTCATGTATTTTGCAGGACAACTTTCGAATAAATGAACTTCTTCCCCCACGTTGTCATACTACTCCTCCAGTACATGATTCATGTATTTTGCAGGACAACTTTCGAATAAATGAACTTCTTCCCCCACGTTGTCATACTCCTCCTCCAGTACATGATTCATGTATGTTGCAGGACAACAATCGAATAAATGAACTTCTTCCCCCACGTTGTCATACTACTCCTCCAGTACTTGATTCATGTATTT